>JBBPBX010003858.1:46788-62425 GCA_038048925.1 Garcialebias charrua | reverse complement strand
AGAGAGAGAGAGAGAGAGAGAGAGAGAGAGAGTCTGTCCTACATTTCTGAGCTAATTGCAGGGAGCGCCAGTGGTCTTACAAAACAATAATAGATAAAGTTGCTTCTCTAGTTGCTCTTATTGTAAAACCATGCAGTCCAAAGTGTAGAAATCAGTGTTTTACATTTAATTCCAACTCTTCCTAAACAGCAGCAGTGACAAAGCACTTACATCTACGTTCATGTTAAATCCACTTTTTAATGTATTCCATTGCACAGTGTATGTGTTGAAGTTCATGCTGCATTCATCATGCAGTGAGTGCATGCACCATTATCATTGTTGCTCTCACTAGAAATTAAACCCATAACCTTCACAGCAATTGTGCTTGTGTACATCAACACTATAGGAGAACACACATATGAGTAACAAAGTGTATAATGTGAGTGTGGGCACATAACCTTGTACATTTTTTAAAGGTGTTGCTCTTAACCCGTATAAATATTGTAGCTGTAACATAGCAGTGCCTTTAATTTTTAAAATATGCTAACAACATTATTTTTAGGTAAATAAGAAGTCGCTAGCATTGCTTTGAATTACTAGCAAAACTTATTTGTTGGCAGCAATAATAGGCTAGATATGTAAGGAAACAAAATACTTGTTAGGATAATATATTATTTAGTGACCTAATTTTGCATGCATCTAGGATTAATATATCAATATAAGCATCATTTATTCTTGCTTTAAAGTAGGATTTTAGACTCAGGTGTGGTTTGCTACATATTTGTAGGCACAATTCTTCAACAGTGGGAAAAACATGGACAAGAGAAGGCCAGTCACCTGTCAGAGAAGCAATTACAGGAAGCAATAAAGGCATAGAACTGCATTCAACAGAAGCAATTTTTGGTACCTTTCTCCCCTTGGCAGTCCACTTGTTTTCACTTGCACACAGAAATAGAGAAGGAGCATTGAGGTTACAGTCTATGAGGTCTCATCCCTCGCCTCTCTCCTTGCTTGCCATTTCTCATTACAAATACTGCATTGTTTATGTTCTACAGATGCAAGCTGAAATGGTGAAACTGAAAAGTTGTGGACTACCTGAATCTTGCTGAGAGAGCACAACAGGGTCACACTAAGGACTGATGAACAGTGGCCCAATTTTTCACACAAAAAGCATCCTCATTGTGAAAGGTCTGGTGCATTTGAAAACACAGCAGAAGGATTATTAAAGTGAATGACTATGGAGAGAACACATGTGTCATCTGAGATATCTTGGTACTCAGGCTGTGCTTACTGTGAGGTAAAAATACATCAGATTCAGTAGGTGACTATATGACCATCTTGAAAACATAGAGAGAAATGAAGAGCTGTTGTTAAATTAACTCTAGAAACAGATTTCTTAGTTCTGTTCTGAAAAGATCTGGACCCCTCAAATATATTATCTTTGAGGGTGACAACTGACACTCATTTTGAAGATGAGTCATCATAAGTCGCCCTTTTTTACAGACAGTAGATGGAATCAAACTTTTTTCCAAGAATGAGAAAAATATTGACTCAATAATCCAGCTCATCACAATGTGTAACCACACTGGAATATCAATCAGAATACATGTAGATTTGATAAAATGGCACCCAAAAAAGAAACTGATTTTAGCTAAAGTCACTAAACTACATGAAAGCAAAGTACAAATGTATTTCATGTTCAGGACTGTGAAAGCTACCTTGCGCTCCTACAAAATTATAACAACAAGAAGTCTGAAATGAATTAATTGACAATTAGACCTACAAACAGGGAAGCAGGTACTGAAGAGCAAGATGAGTAATAAGAACAAACTCAGAGCTATTGGCATACATGACCTGTCATTAATGTACAGTGGCCGTGAGATGTTAATGAACAACATTGCAAAAAACAGAATTACATTTCAAAAACAGCAACAAAAACACAACAGTATTTGAAAAAAAAAAAAATGAAATTACACTTCCGGTTTGGCTTAATAATTCCATCCATCCATGATATTTTACACGCTTCTTCGATTTTGGGTCACAGGGGTCGCCGGTGCCCATGTCCAGCAATCAGTGTACGAGGGGCGGGGTACACCCTGGACAGGTCACAAGTCCATCACAGGGCCACATAGAGACAAACAACCATTCACTCTCTCAATTACACCTAGGGACAATTTAGAGTTACAAATTAGCCAAACATACCATACCATACCATACCAATTTATTTATAGAGCACTTAAACAGCAACGAGGCCAACCAAAGTGCTGTAAACATGGAAGAAAACTAGAGTACCCGGAGAAATCCCACGCATGAACAAAGAGAACATGCAAACTCCACCCAGAAAAGCCCCGGACCAGGATTTGAACCGACAACCTTCTTGCTGAGAGACAGCAGCTCTACCAGTTGTGCCACAATGCTGCCCTTGATGGAATTATTTTTTCTTTTTCTTTTTTTTTTTCAAATGTAATTCTGTTTTATTCAAATGTGATTCCGGCCACTTCCCCTTTGGCCACTTCCCCTTTGGCCACTTCCCCTTTGGCCACTTCCCCTTTGGCCACTTCCACTTTGGCTTAATGTAATTCAGTTTTATTTTTATTTTTATTTTATTTTTTTAAATTTTTTAAATATTGTTGTCTTTTTGTTGTTTTTGATACAGTTTTGAAATGTAATTCTGTTTTTTCAAATGTTGTTCTTGTACCTCATGGCCACCATATTAATTAGATATGGCCTGGGAAAAACAGTATCCTCAAATCAGATATCAAGACAGGAAAGTATTGAAAATAGTACTACAAAGACTGCAAATAGTTTCTAAAATTCTAGCAAGATTATAAATGGAAAATTACATATATTTTTTTTATGTTAAAGCTATTCAACCTTATGTTATTTGAAATGTTTCACATTTACCATGTTTTTTTTTTAATTAACATGTTGGGACTGTAAGTTTATGTTTATGTTTATTAAATTTAAGTCACTACAAAAGCTTCTTAACCAAAATATGTAAAGTTTAAAATTGTTTTATGTTGTTCAAAAATAAATAAAAAAAAGCCATATCTTTATTACAACTGAATTTAAAAGAAATAAGACTAACTATATATTTTTTTTAAATAAAAATACAAAATAAAAAAGTTAATGAGAGTTGCATCAGCACTGTAGAACAATACATTTACAATTGTTGTTGATTAACCAATTGGATGACCTTTCAGTTAATCTGGCTGATTATAGAACCAACACCAAATACCTGTTTTATTGCTTTAAAGGTTCAGTCTGCAGTTTCTGTAGAACAGCAGCACTTAGAAAAAATTTCAACAAGCAAAGCATTCTGATCCCTCCCCCTCAGAGCCATATATGGCTCTGCCCCCTTGTGGTCTGTTGAAATTTGAATTCAAGCTCTGTTTTTATTGGCTGATTCAAATTCAAGCTCGGTTTTTATTGGCTGGTTACAAACTTTGTTTTTATTGGCTGGAAAATGGCGGGTCACTTTTTCTTTTTAGAAATGCTTATTTACCACCTGGAGAAGCAAGGGGACAATATTTTTTTTTAGTTTTTTCAGAGATTACCTCTCTAACATCAATCTAGTGACAGAGTGAAGAAATATGTTAAAATATATATTGTTTGAAAAGTTACAGACTACATTACAATCTTACATACCCCAGCTTTAAATATAGCAATATGGCAGAAAGTGTGTACTTGTAAATATATTAAAATAGTTATTCTATTTTTGCAATGGGTTACTTATTGTGCCAATTGTTAATTTACACTATTACGTTACATTAACTAAAAATTAAAAAAAAAGGAATAAAACATAAGAAGTTTGGTAAGTACAAATTTTTTTTAAGTCTGGTCATCTAGACACTCAAAAAACAAAACAAATGTAGAAACGTTTCATATTTCATCCAAAATACTTCTGCAGTCTGAGGTGCTGTATTCGGCTCAGTCTTATAAATAGCACCTTCTCATAGTGGATCAACCAGTTTTTTGCTGACAGCCAAAACCAGTTCCAGGCTCTTGGGAATGATGCCACTTTGTCTGCAACATTCCCAAGAGCCTGGAACTGAAATCTTCTGTCAGTAGGCACAGAGCAACCAAGATCCTTCAGAAGGCACAGACCCAGCTACTGATTGCATGGGTGAGACAGGCCAATTTTAATATTGAGGCCTTGAAGGCCAAAGAAGAGCACATTAAACAAAAACCAACAACGTGCCTAGATCAGACCACACTTCAGCAAGTGATGGACTACAGATCAGGCAGACTTAGCACAGCATATCAAGTCCAAGACTTGACAACAAAACAAGTTTAACTTACTGATAACTCGTCAAAACCATCACAGTTCCAATAACCACACACTCTGTGGAAAACGACACTTCAGTAGTCAGTTACAGAAAAGGATACAGAAAATGGGTGAATAATTTATCTGACAGAGAGCTCACCCAACCAGAGACAGATATTATTGCCAAGGGACTGAACTTTGCAGTTGCGCCAAGTAGCATTCCTCTGGTGGTGATGATCACAGCCACTGAGTCAGCCATACGCAACAACAAAACCAAAGAGTTTGAAGCAGAACAACTCAGAATCAAAGTTTCAACCTGCCTCAGCAATGCCAAATCACCACCTTCCAACATCAGTAGAGAGGAGAGGGATGTACTCACCACTCTTAGCAAGGACAAAAACATCATCATCCTTTCAGCAAACAAAGGAAGGTGCACAGTGCTTTTGAACCACAAAGACTTTCATGATAAATTTATGACACTCCTTAGTGACTTAACCACTTATGAGCCACTGAAAAGAGATCAAGGAAGTGGTTACAAGAAGAAGTTGATAGATTTCCTGAACATTTTGGAGCAGGACAAGGCTATTGACAGTATTCTGTACCACATACTGTACCCAGGGGAGGCCAAGCCTAGTCTGTATGGTTTACCTAAAATTCACAAAAGGTGTACCTTTAAGACCAATTGTTAGCAAGATTGACTCAGTCACTTACAGTTGTAGTGATATAGGCCCTCTGTCTTGACCTTCAAGTACACCTCTCTGTATCTCTCTGAAACTCTCAGTGTTACACCTTCTTGAAGCCCTCAAGGAGACGAGTGGACACTATTTTGGTTAACAATTATTATGGATTAATGGACACTAATTAATCAGATTGAACGTTCTCTTTAATGTGTGTTAATTCAGAATTGATCTACAGTATATTTTTGTCATTTCAATGATGATCTGTTACTTGCATGAGTTTGACCCTTGAGCTGGTTTTATTTCTGCAGAGCAAGCAAGCTCTGATTCTAAGGCACAGTTCAGGGTAAACTGTTAGCTGTTCACTTCCTTCTCTGTTTTGTCTGTGAAGTTAGCCATAATATTCTCTGTGCTCACAAGCAGGCCATCTGGCCGATTCTGTAAACAGTTTTCCTGTTGTCCGTCAGAGACAGTTCTGCCTATGAGATGAAAACCCATCTCTTATTTTGTTAAAACCAGCCAATAGTTATTAAGGAGGTGGGGGAGACCCCGCCTCCCATATAAAGGTCATTTCCTGCATTTTTCTTTAGTGCTTTGGAGAGAACTAACTCACAACTGGTTTTCCTCCTCTGGAAAAGCTGGAGACGTTCCGGTCATTGTGTCAAATAGACCCACGTTTCAGCTGGAGTTACAGTAAAGCTTACTGTAACCCACTCACTCATTTTATGAAAGAATTTGTTTTCTGAAGTTTTATTTTGAAAAATAAGTCAGCGCGCTTGGCTCTGTTCCTGCCGGGAGAAGCGGCTCTTCTTGCTCGTCTGAATCAGCACACACACGCGGAGGTCATCTGGACGTGAACTGGACAACACAGTCCATTAGTGTCCACAAACTTCAACTCTTATCTCCAAGACGTATCGTCAACAGGTAACGAGGCGTTGATGTGTTCTGAACGTGTGAGAAGCCCAGCTAAGACCTGTATGGGAAAGTGTCACATTGTCTTTTCAAAATAATTAACTTCCGTTAACTTAGCTTTCATACCTCCTATTTCTTATTCTTCCTAAGCTATTAATCTGTTAAGTAATGTGTCAACAGAAACGTTAATAACTGTCTGTTTGTTTTAATTTGAATTCTTGTCAATGTAGTTATTAAATCAGAGCTAATATCGATACAAATGTTTATTGTAATTTTTGTGATAGTTTCAATAAAAGGTCTATTTTCTGGTAGACCAACATAAGTTGAAGTCTCTTGTGAAATTACATTTCTGGCTAATTACATCACCGATTTTATTGATTTATTCTGAAAAAGTTGAGACCCCGTGAAACTGATGGTAGGTTTGGGTAGATAAAATCTGCTCGGATCTTTCATCTAAACTATAGGTAAGTCAGTAAACTGACCTCGTAAGTGTTTGATTACACAAACGGCCTATAGATTTATTACATATTGGTGGCCGTACAGGTCTTCTGAAAGATAAAATTGATTAAGTTGTTTTTGTAGTCTATGTGTTACGGTTTTGTTGGCATAGTTTGCATCCTGTTGTGGACTTATAGAATAGTTTTGGCTGGTGAGTGTCTCAGAGATTGCTAATCGTGGCATTGTCTGGTGCGTTTCCTGTTAGAATTATCTTTTCTTTCACATTTCAACGTATGCTTGAAGCTGCGGATGAATTAATGTTTGTTTGTAAGACGTTTTATTACGTGTCGCGAGGTTGCATGCATTTTTTCGTTTTGTGACCGCCGTGTCACCTCTGCTTCATTTTATTACATCTGCGGTTTGCTGTTGAAGGTCTGTTTCACTCATTTGCTGCTCCATTTTTACCTAATCTGTTACAACGTGTTGTTAGCCGAGGTTTGGGTGAAACCCACTCAGCTTTTGGACCGGACGTTCCGACCTCCGGTTCCGAGTGACGTAAAGTCCGTTGTTGTACACAGTTAGCGTGCTGCCTTCTCTGGAAGGCGTGGGGGTAGCCTGGATGTGATTGGGCTCGTTAGCAGTATTTTCTGTGGTGTATTCTACGTTTATTTTGTGAAAGAGTGTCCAGAACTCTTTGGGTCGAGCTAACGTTAGCATTACCAAGGCAAGATGGCCGCTTAAAGCGCTGTGATTGGTCCATTGTGTGTCGTGTTCAAAAAAGTTGGTTCTGTAGACTCTTGGTTGTCAGATTCATTTTTGCACACATTTCTGACAGTTTGTCTGTGTTGTTTGGGTTCTATGCACGTGATATCGCCGAAGACTGGCTTAACTGCGGTGTTTTGCGATATTTATGAATGTTTTAGAACATTGAAAAGTCCGTTCCACGCTCTTGTTCGACCGACCGCAGGTCCGTGAACACAACGCTCGAACGTCACGTCACACGTGAGTGACGTCAGGTTTCGAAGACTCCATTACCCGTGAACACTTGGGTTAGAACTATAGTTCTGTCTTCTCTGTGATTGGTCGATTACGCTGTAAGTGTTGACGCTTGAAGGAGTGAGGAGCTCACTCCTCGTCAACTTTCACTTCAGCTACTGGTCCCAGACAAGTTTTCATGCTTGTTTGTCCATTACTGTCATTGAAAAGACTGTTTAAACGCGGTGTTTTTGAGACTTTAGTGAATGTGAGAGACAGTTGTTCTAAGACTAACGATCGCCATGTGACCAGGTCACGTGACACCGGGAGCTACAACTGCTTTATGTGGACCGACCTTGTTTTTCTTTTAAACGCAGTTTAAAAGGTTTCACAGTTCAACCAATGTTTCTCATATCGTTTCGTATTTTGTGAGGCTGGGGTTCTAGAGTTTTGTCATGTCTAAGCTCTGGATATTTCTGATTGATGCTTTTGACCCATAGTTAGACATCTGTGAATGTTTGGCAGCTCACGGCTACGCTCACAGGCGACAACAGCGCCTCTATTGCAGTCAGATAGAGAAATTGCAGTCGCTGTGATAAACTTATCCAGTGCGGCACCCCCTGCTGGTTACTTTAGAAGACGCAGTCTTCCTGTAATTTGTACATGTTGAATGTTCCTGTTTTAAACGGGGAACTATTTGAAATATTGTACTCACAGCATCCTTTGATTTGATTTTCGCAGAAAATAAAATGTTTTGGCAGAACAGTTACACAGATTTAATACAGACATGTCTGCATTTTGATAAAACTTGACACTTTTATCATAAATTCTGTGCAAAACAAGCTGTCTGTCCCTGTTTATTTTAAACTGCATGTTTAATATAACACAGATGAGGCATCTTTGGCCTTGATTTTCATAGGAATCACACAAAAATAGCCGACCTTGATGGTCGTCTCATGGGTCGACAAATTAATAAAAATCACTGATTTTTATTTGATTTCACATCTTGGACTCCATGTTGACTGCCGCAGGCATCACATGGTGGGACTGCACACTGTGAAATGAGACCCACTTTACTTGATTTTTCACAGAAAATCAGTACAAAGATGGACGTTCTAGCAGGTGCATCAACAAATTGTGGGCTTGTTTCATCATTTGATAGGTACTTAGCTGCAAAGAACGTCCTTCAGGAACCAGGTGAACATCCCCTGGTGTTTTACGACAGGCTCCTCTCTGCTTACACAGGGGACAAAACTGTCCCTGGAATTGAGGAAGATTACCTGTTTAAAAGTCGTTTCACTTTGAATCTAATACCTTTCATAATGAAATGTGTTTGCTTCAATGTTAATTGCAAAGAAAGTACCTTGGCCGAAATTAAACAATGTGCTATGGAATTTTTTGACATGCTCGAACAACGAAAAACACCCTCAGTGGTGTGCCAAGGTCAAAAGGTTACATCCCACTTGCAGAAAAAAGAAAAGGTTCCCTCTCCTACAGAGTGCGAGAGTATACAAGTTTTTCATGATAACAAACCACAGATTGTGTCCAGCTGGAACGGTGACTCTGATCGGTTCACGGGGAGTTCTGAACCCCCTTCCCCTCAGGTCGAGAACCCTGAGATGAGCAATGGACCACAAAAGGTAGGTGTTCGCTCTCTAGGTGAACCAAGATGGTTCAGATCGAACCAAAAGAGTCCTCACCTAGGTCTCACAGTGTGTGAACTTCGAGAGAAGTTGATGTCTGGGAACCGTGACCCTTTGAAAAATGCCCCGAGTAGCGGCCCTCCTGCCCCTGCCCCTCGAGCTACACAGCTCGAAACATGCAAAGAGTCACACATGCTCCAGATTATGGAAACGGTGCCTCCGCGCGTGGACGTGACTGAGGTTGTGAGTTGTTTGTCAAATGATTTGAATGTTACGGTGGTTGACCAAGCTGACACAACGTGTGATGTTGTCCTTGATGATAACACAAACAACGTTGTTCATCCTGATGAAGCGACGTGCACCTTTGCCTTTTGCAACGACTCAGTGCACACAGTTGACAACATCGTCAACATTGACAAAGCTTCAGACGGCAAACAAATTGCTGATGATCAGCATCCTGAAAGTCAAGATGCTGACAGCAAACAGATTGCTGAAAATCCGCATCCTGAAGGTCATGAGGCAGACAGTCATCATGATGCTGACAGTGACGAAGATTACACAGACAGAGTTACACGTACACAGGAATGTGTGCTTAAACCTAGAAGGTTTCTGTGTAAATTTATGAGAATGGGGCATGCTAAGAAAGCTTACCTGCCGCTCAGACTGGAAGGGGTCTTCGCGCGAGAAGCACTCCTGGATAGCGGCTCAGACGTGTCTGTCATGTCAGCCAAGCTGTTTGAGAGGCTACAGACCGCCGCTAACAGTGTTGGCAGAGAGATACCCCTGACAGAATGTGCTATAGAGTTGCGAGGACTCTCAGAAATGGGTACAACCCTGACAGCTATTGCCATGGTTCACATGCAGATGGGCGAGACGACAATATGTCATCCGGTACATGTGTCTACGGTGGACTCCTTCCCCTTTCTGGTCGGCCATGATTTTATAAATCGCTTTGAAGCGATTATAGATTATGGTAGTCAGACAATATGGGCCATAGTGAGCAGTCCACTGCCAATCGAGGTGCCTCCCCGAGGTCAGGACACTGACTGTCTAACAGCAGGTACCGCTGTGGCCACAAAGGAATCCCCAACCGAGACCACAAGCCCGGTAAGTGAACCTTCATATACAGGTGAGACAGAGGAGACTCAACAATTGGACCAGACTCTGGCCCATCACGAGGACCTCCTCTGCGAGATGACACCTTCAGTACTCACTGACCACCAGTGATGTCACTAACGCGTTACTTTGTAACGCGTTACTCTGGTCGGACCACATTTTTCAGTAACGTGTAATCTAACGCGTTGCTATTTGAAAATCTAGTAATCAGATTAAAGTTACTCACTCCAAATTATTGTGCGTTACTTTTTTGCCATTTTCTGTAGAACTGTAATTTTATTTTATTTCGCCAATGCGTCTCGGGGGGAGCGATTAAAAAAAAAAGACAGGAGTGACGTCAGTCTATGCGACCGCCCGGTGTCTTGTAGCACACGTTAGCATTAAGCTAGGTTTAGCATCTCGCTGCGGTCTCCTGTTTGTTTGGGAACGTTGTGACTTGTTAAAAACACGAGCGCACATCCAAAACGGTGTGTGGACTTTGTTTCACGGAGACTGGATCTGCAGCAGACAACACGTCTAACTTGAACGGACTTAACGACGTGATCCGAACGTGAACGAGGAACAGCAGCTTGTAAACACTGCTAACAGAGCAGCAGCAGCATTAAAACAGCCTTCAGGTAGGTGAGATCAGTCCAGATCAATAACACAAACTGTAGGACTTTTTAAAGCTCTGGATCTACGTCTGAAATGTTGTTGTTGATGTGCAGGCTTTAAATTAACTGAGCGTCTCTACCACGTCTTCCATCATGTCAACACCAGCCAAAAAGTTCATCACTTTATGAAAAAACTGATGTCAACAAGTCCTGGAGCTGAATAAATCCCTGCCCTGATGATGACCGAGAGATCCAACCACAAGAAGAGGTATTGTTCTTTTATTAATAATTAACCTTTTTAATTTAAAATGATAATCTTATTAACTATTTTTATTTTTTTACCTGTTTGTGTTATTTCCAGTCTGAGACAGAGGAAGCAGCTGTCTTTTTCCTCTTGAGGGACATCCACCTGCAGCTAAGAAGCGTGTGATGATGACCCTGATGCATGCTCAATAATCCAGGTAGAAAAATCTAAAAATGCTAAGTCTGGTCCTCTGGACATTCAAAAAACAAAACAGAACAAAAAAAATTGTAGAAACGTTTTATCTTTTGTCCAAAAGACTTCCTCAGTCTGAGATGCTGTATTCATCTCAATCTTATAAATACTGTAGCACCCTCTCACAGTGGATGAACCAGTTTGCTGCTGACAGCTGAAACCAGCTGCTCACGGACCATCAGCCTAACAATGGATAGTTAGCAGCACCCTGATGGTTGTTTGCTATTCACAGAGGGCTGAGTGATACTAGCAATAACAGCATTGTAAGAGGGGGACAGTTGAACCCAGAGGCCTCCACCTCTGTTTAATGATGGATGGTTTCTTTTCACAAAGATGGCCTCCTTTACTCCTCTCTCAAACCATCGTTCCTCTCTATCAAGGATGTGAACATCTTCATCCCTGAAAGAGTGACCGCTGGCCTGGAGATGAGTGTAGACTGCAGAGTCCTGACCTGATGATGTTGATCTTCTGTGCTGGACCATCCTTTTGGCCAGTGGCTCATGCTTTTATTTATTTTCATACAAACGTATTGTTTACTTGACACATTTTCAAAATAAACATTTTATAAGTCTTTTTTGTAAAAATATTATTTGTTTAGTGAAGTCAAGAAAGACTACTGTATTTTGTTTTTTGAATATTTATTAGTAATTATTTTATTAAAACATTTAAATTTTTTATGTATTGTGACAGAGGGTTCTTGTCAGCGGCTGCTGAAAGTAACTAATAAAGTAACTTAGTAATCTAACTTAGTTACTTTCCAAATCAAGTAATCAGTAACTTAACTAAGTTACTTTTCCCAAGGACTAATCAGTAACTTAACTAAGTTACTTTTTCAATGTAACTATGCCATCACTGCTGACCACTTCCTACCACAGGTAGAAGAGGGTGTGGTGATCCAAGGGTCCCACACCAATGACGCTGTACTGTCCTATGGGACAGGTAATTCGGCAAACAGCCAAGCTTTCAGTGAAGTCTTGGTTCAAGGACATCCGAGTCCTGAGAGTGACAGTCTACAACACGCTGACAGTCACTTGGACTTCATTGTTACAGATTTTGAGGACCCCTCCTCAAACAAAAGGGGGGTGAACTCACACTTCCTACCACAGGTAGAGGACGGTGTAGAGATCCGGGGATCACACACCGAGAACGCTGTGCTGTCCTCAGGGACAGGTAATTCAGTTATCAGCCAAGCTTTCGATGAAACCTTGGTTCCAGAGCATTTGAATCTAGAACTACTCAGAGATGACATAGTTCTTACAGACTCAAAGAGCACCTCTTCATTCATGAAGTGGGAAGACATACATCACAACGACAGAGACACGCCTGCGACGGCGCCGACAGTTGTGACACACCTGAATTACGCAGAAAGAGGTAAACGTACAGTGATACGTTGGCCGAAACCTGTAAGGTTCCTGTACAAGGTTCCCGATAAACTGCGCGAACAGCTTAAACTAAACAAAGGCATCCTAACTCGTGCCCATGGACGGACGTCCACACACGTGCGCGTGGTCCCTCATGACCGCAGGGGGGTGATGTTAGGTCATGCCCATGTCAAGGACAAAGATTTCAATAACCCCACAAACGACAAAGATCTCGCAAACTCAAAGACTTCATGGGAAAATAAGGTCGTTTTTGCACCCACCATCCTTGCAGTTCCTCCCTTCGCCCGCCCTTATTTTTTTGGGGGGTTCTTGGGGAAGCCAGGGGGTGTCTTTGAGGGGGGTACTATAGGGATGGCACCATCTAGTGGGCATCCTTTGTCTGTTCTCCTTGTGATTTTTTGTCAGCCAGTTCCTGATCTATGTTCTTAGTTTTATTAGTTTCCCCTGTTCCAGTCCTGTTCTGTTTTCCTAGTTTTATCTACATGTTTACCTGCTCCTAATTTCATGTTTAGCTTAATTCCCTATCCTGCTTTAGTATTTATTCATGTTTTAGGTTTGATAATTCACCTGGCCCTGGTCTCCTTGTTTATCAGTTCTTAATTTGTGTTTTAAGTTTCTACTGTTCCAGTCTTGTACTCCTAGTTTAGTCCCCATGTTTACTTGCTCTTAGTTTAATCTCCAGTCCTGTACTCTTAGTTTAATCTCCATGTCACAGGTTTATTTAGTTTCTCGGTCCTGCCCTATGTTCCTAGTTAATTGTTCCCAGGTGTTTGTGATTGGGGCATGTCTTGTCTGTGTGTATATATAGCCTGCCTGTCAGTGTGTTATTTGTGGTGTCCTTGTTAGGTATATCCTGTTCTGATCCAGTCTGTCCTGTTCTGATCCAGTCTGTCCTGATCCCTGTTACAGTAAGTTTATGCTGCCATGCCAGCTCTTTAATTTGTTATTAAAAATTATTTATTTTTATAATCCTTGAGTCTGACTTTTGCCTGCACAATTGGGTTCACTTCTGTTCCTGACCCGTCTGAAACATGACATCATCAGCTTCCTTCCCTTTATAACCTCTTTCTGTCCGTATCTACCTGATCCCCCCCCCCCCTTTTCTGTTTCTTTTCTAAAGGCTTAAGTCTTCCATGGTGAAAAACAGCCAGATATGATACTTTTGTGGATAGGTTTAGAGTTGCTGAAGGTTTCTCTTGTCATGACGACAATATAAAAATGATAAAGCTTTTTCAGGGCTTCCTTGATGCATTTTATGTTGACAAAGCACAGCTTTGTGCTTGGACAAGGCCTGGTGTAGTTTTGCGTCATAGTCACAAGTTATTCCTACCTATCTTGTTCTTTATTTACTCTGCTGTATTACTTCCTGCTTTAGCTGATTGCCCTGATGAAAGTCACAGCTCATGTCCTTTTGTTTTCTAGGTGCAGACATGTTTATGTTATCATGATTAATATTGTTGACATTATATAGAGATGTCCTGTTTTTTTCTCTTAAAAATGTGACTTAAGAAATTACTATATAAATTACTTTTAAGCATCATTCTACTTCAAAGATGCAAACTTAACATTTTTTTCATGCAACATGTCACCTAGTGTGTATTACTTTGTATACATTTTGCTACATGGTGAAAAATTAAATTGAGATAATTTAAAACAACCTAGTAACCAGTGGATGGCAAAACTAGCCAAAAATTAGCTTTGCTAATCCATACTCCGCTAATTAAAATATTAGCTTCACTAATGCTAAATCGCTATGGGTAGAAAATAAATAAATATAATAAAAAGTAGTGGAAGCTAACACTAAACTGCTAACCAAGATTGCTGTCACAGGACTGTCGGTGTCAAGATTGCTGTCACGGGACTGTCGGTGTCAAATGTCTTTATCTCTTTCCAATATAAGCTGCATTGACCAATCACACAGTGTCACATGTACAGCCAATTGTCACAGCCATTGTCACAGCCAAAATACTGCCTAACAGACTCTGAGACACGCCCACAGCAGGTAGGAACAAGCTTTGTTTGTTTGTTTGTTTGTTTTTTAGCAGACTTAAAGTTGGCAAAACCTAAGCAGAAGCTAATTATGCCAACGATTCCCAAAGTTAACGGAAATGCTAATCCGCTAATCAAAAAAAAGTTTAACAATTAGCTATTAGCTGTTTAGAAAAATGTGCCCATCATTGCTGGTAACTATAACATTTTGAATATCTCAATCTATACATCTAGAAATATTATTTTTCTGGATGTTCCCTTTTTAACAGTTGCCACAGTGAAATAGACACATCTTCCTCCATCTCACTCTGTCCTCACTTCAACAACATCCATGTCCTCTCTAAGTGCAACCATATATGTCCACTTTGACCTCTGTCTTTTTACTAACAGTTGCATTTCTAACATCCTTCTACCACTGTCCCTCCTCTGAACATGTCCAAATCATCTCAGTCTGGCCTCTCTAACTTTATCTCCCAGTTGTTCAACCTGTGCTGTACCTCTGATGATATCATTCCTAATCTTGTCCATTTTTGTTGCTCTAAGAATAACCTCAATATCTTCATTTCAGCCACTTCCAGTTCTATGTCCTGTGTTTTTGTCAGTGCCACTGTCTCCAGACCATACATCATAGCTGGTCTCACAACTGTCTTGTAAACTTTTCCTTTGATCTTTGCTGCCACCCTTTTGTTACAAATCACCCCTGAAAATGTTCTCTATCCAATACTTTGTACATCCTGCCTGGACTCTATTTTTCACCTCTTTATCACATGCACCATTTTCATGGAAAGTTCACTCTCAGTACTAAAATACAATTGGGAACATACTGACAATAAATTATGTTAAACTATTTATTGAATTTTGAATTTCCACCTAGGTGATGACTGAGTGAGGCAAAGGAGCTAAACAAATATGAGAAGAAAGTTTATAAGCTCAATTGTCTAGGTAGATAACAAAAAGGGTTAAATTGTGTCATCTGAGACAATCATGCCCAAGTGGTTCAAAACACCAAAGTTCATGCTCAGTAATCCAGGTAGAAATCCAACAAACAATCCAAAACAAACAACTACTGAAAGTTAAATTGCTATTCTCATGACTTCTGACATTGGAATTGTGTCTACACTGGTCCTGTTAGACCACCACAGTGCTGCATCTGATATATATATATATATA
>JBBPBX010003858.1:0-35277 GCA_038048925.1 Garcialebias charrua | reverse complement strand
ATATATATATATATATATATATATATATATATATATATATATATATATATATATATATATATATATATATATATATATATATATATATATATATATATACAGTGGTGGGCAATGAACGCTAGGTAGCGCTAAAGCGCTAATCCGCTTACAGTGGACCTAAACTTTTTGTCAGCGTTTTTGTGAATTGACTAACTTTTATAATTCATAAGCGGATTTGTGCTATTTTTATTTAAAATGCAGTACCGCTAATAACTAATTATCTATCAGTAAAAACCAATAAACTTATTTACAAGCTCTTATGCTGCTTGTTTTACCTTTTTCCCCACCGTAAACAGCAGAGAGGAGGAAGGGTGTGAGGGGGAGGGGGGCAGAGCTGAGAACAGACTCGGATCTACCATGTAGGTAAATGCCTGGGGGTCCCATTTCAGCAGTGGCCCCGGCCCCGCCTCGCCCCGTGCAGTCACCTACATCACTAACATTGATCCTGCTTGTTAATGTACATTTAACATAAAAATAATTATAGTTACGATGAAAACGATCATTAAATACGCAATTAAAAAAACGGTCGATTTCTTTATCCCCCTACTAAAAATGGACTATTCCATCTTGACATCTTCCGGGTCACTCAGAGGTGAACTCGGGGGCTAATTCTGTGGCTACTGTTTGTGCTGGGTACTTGGATAAATCCGTAGAGAACCCCGCTGTTTCAAGCCAAATTAACGCGGCCGGAGGAGTTTATTGAGGGTTTTGTGTCGACCATTTGACGGTGAGTCGTTATTTTTATGTATTTTAGTTACTTTTCATTAAATCTGTTGACTACCTATAGACGCTAACTCTGTGTCTGCCTGTTGGTAGTGCTGGGTTACTAATGGATAAATCCGTAGAGAACCCCGCTGTTTCAAGCCAAATTAACGTGGCCGGATGATTTTATTGTGTGTTTTGTGTCGACCATTCGACGGCGAGTCGTTAGTTTCATGTATTTGGGTTACTTTTATGTATAAATGCGGTGGCGACACACCCGTGTATTTGAGATTTAAACGTGGTTTTAGGGATTAAAAGATCATTCTATTTTTTGTTAATTTCGTGGCCGAATAGAATATATGTACGTAAAGTATTAAATAAATCCTTTGATTTTTGTAATTTCATCCTTTTAGGATCATTTTTGTTACTTTTCAGTTGGCAGTGTAGTGCAAATATTGATAACGCTGCCGGCTATATATAAATATATATATATAATATAGAAATATATAAATAGCGGATTAGATTAGCTTCCCCTAATTTTCATAAGACATTTGTGCTTTTGAAATTGTGGACCTAAAAAAATTTATAAGCGTTTTAGAAATTGTGGAACTAATTTTTTTAATTAGCGGTGCCCAGCACTGTATATATATATGGGCAGCACGGTGGCACAACTGGTAGAGCTGCTGCCTCTCAGCGAGAAGGTTGCCGGTTCAAATCCCGGCCCGGGGCCTTTCTGGGTGGAGTTTGCATGTTCTCCCCGTGCATGCGTGGGTTTCCTCCGGGTACTCCGGTTTCCTCCCACAGACCAAAAAACATGCTTGTTAGGCTGATTGGTGACTCTAAATTGACCCTAGGTGTGAGTGTGAGAGTGGATGGTTGTTTGGTGTGAGTGAGACAGGTCCCTCTTGTAAATGAGTCCCCGTGACTCAACGAGGCTAGCCTGTATAAATAAAGGTTGAATGAATATATATATATATATATATATATATATATATAGCCCCGGTACCAACAACATCAAAAATGTGGGTGGGATAAGTGAAGCGGTCACACCGGTATCCACCCTCATTTGCCCAACTCTGGGCCCTTGAGCAAGGCCTTTAACCCACAACCTCTGCTCCCCCGGGAACCCTAGATATCAGCTCTCTGCTCCACACAGAGGGCTGTGGTAGCTCGGTGGTCTGTGGTTGTGTCAGGAAGGGCATAATCCGGCATAAAAACAATTTGCCAAGTCTTCGTGCAACCAGTTCGCTGTGGTGACCCCTAACGAAGGGAGAAGCCGAAAGAAGAAGAAGAAGAAGATTGTCTCTTTCTTGCATAACAACATTTAAAACAAATTTAAAGCTGCTATATGTAACTTTTCTAACAATATGTTTTTAACTTATTTCTTCACTCTGTCACTAGACTGATGTTAGAGAGGTAATCTCTGAAAAAAACAAAAAAAAAAATATTGTCCCCTTGCTTCTCCAGGTGGTAAATAAGCATTTCTAAAAAGAAAAAGTGACCCGCCATTTTCCAGCCAATAAAAACAAAGTTTGTAACCAGCCAATAAAAACCGAGCTTGAATTTGAATCAGCCAATAAAAACAGAGCTTGAATTCAAATTTCAACAGACCACAAGGGGGCAGAGCCATATATGGCTCTGAAGGGGAGGGATCAGAATGCTTTGCTTGTTGAAATTTTTTCTAAGTGCTGATGTTCTACAGAAACTGCAGACTGAACCTTTAAACACTCCATTACAAACTTACCCAAAATGCACTGTTATTTCAGAGTTTAAAATAGCTTCTTATTTTTTTTTTCTATACAGGTAGTCCTCGACTTATGACTGTCTCGAGTTACGATGTTTTGCGGTTACGACACACCTCCCATTAAAAAAAAATATATATATACATATATATGTATTGAAAAAAATATTTTGAAAAGCCGAGTTACACAGTTTCCGGTTTTACTAGCTGCGGAGGCTACAGCTGCCCTGTAATCTCAAAAAAAAAAAAAGCTAAGTCTGGTCCTCTGGACATTCAAAAAACAAAACAAAACTGTGCATAGTACAACTTACTGTTACTATGTGTACTGTGAACGCGGTTTTACGTCGTAAACAAATAAGTACGGAGGATGGACCGAGCTGGACGGCGGTTGTACGACGTAAACGCAATACAGAATATGGAGGAGGGACGGAGGAACAACTTCACCAGTATACCAGTAGGTTATTAACTCTTTTTCCCTTCATTATGTCTCCCAAATGTATGTGTGTTTTGATAATTATGTAGGGTACTGTGTTAGTATAAGCTAAGTGCTTGGTAAAATACTGTACTGTACGTATATGGTTCATTATGCACGTATGTTCCGACTTACGTCAAAATTCACTTTACGCAGAGCCGCGCAGGAACGGATCTCCGTCGTAAGTCGAGGACTATCTGTATATCCAGAAATCCACTGCAGGGAAGTCGCAGCAGTTTAAAGATAATGGTTTCTACTTAAACATAACATTTAATTTTCACATTATACCAATACCAAGTAAATTGCCTTTCACAAAGGTATCATATTTTGCACAATTAATTCATATATGGTGGACACAAACTAGTATTCTGAGGAGTTAATATTTCACTATGAATTATTTTAAACACATTGAACATTTTAATAAGAATATTTTTCATTCTTGGTACTGTTTGTGTCCATCTTACGGGCAGGCAGAGGGTGAAAAACCTTCCAATATTAATAAATAAATAAATAATAGGACCAGAAAGTCTGTTTCTAATTAAGAACTGGACATAAAAATAATTACAGTGCCATCATATCTTGTTATTATTGCCATCACACTTGGTTATTATTTTATTACTTTTTTTCTCTAAATGTCAAAGCTATATTGTATCCTCTCCTGGGATCAGGGCCGACATGCACAAGTGTTGCGTTACTGACATTTTGTTCAACTGGATATTGCAACTGCATTGTCAAAACATCTTCCAGTGGTTCACTGCTCATGTCAGTCTGTACCAGTTTATCCCCCAACCACACCACCACCCCAACTCCCTTACCACCTGCACACCTATTTTAAAACATAGAAGGAAGTTGGGGTCTTGGAATTCTTAAATCAATCAATGTTACAACTAATTTATTATAAATCTATAGAATTTAAAAAGAAAAGCCACATAAAATATAGCAAACAAGCAATTTTTAGTATTGCATATTTTGAAACGACAGGCGTTTAGTGAAGAACTGTGAACATTATAAATGAGCTAACACTTGGACTATTATCTTGAACATGGTTAGCAGATTTACAGGAATTAATTATTTTTTCTAAGGTTTTCCAGCTTTTACAGTTTGCATTTCACACTATCCAGTCAGATTTGTTCCAACTCTGTTCATTTTTTTATCAGAGAGTCAGAGTCAGAGAGTCTTTATTGTCATTTGCACCGCATGTGGTACATGTGATGAAAACGAGATTATGTACACGGGGTCCCAGTTACATCCAACAACAAATGCAATAGAAAAACAGTAATAACATCTAGAATTAACTAAGAAAAACATCAACTAGTAATACACTAAGCCTAATATAGTGGGAATAAACAGCAGCACGAACATGAGTTTGTATGAGCAGATGGTCACAGATGAACACAGATAAACACAGCAACAAGAAAACAGATCAGCATCAGCATGATGTGATATTTTGCAGTGTATACAGTATTTATTTATATACAGTATTGTGTGACTCCTTGTGTATGTTCCTTTGTACTTGCGCGGCTGTGGCTGAGTGGTTAGAGCAGTCGTCCTCCAATGCAATAGTTGGGGATTCGAGTCCACCAGCAGTCACATTTTAAAGTGTCCCTGAGCAAGACACTGAACCCTTCATTGCCTCTAATGTGTGTTCCATTGGTGTATGAATGTGATAAAGCACTGATTAGTCTATTTAGAATGATTTGTTCAATTAGCTTTGTAGAGGTAGAGTGCTCTATGAATGGGTAAATGAGGGAACAGATTATAGTGTAAAGTGCTTTGAGTGTCTTGATCACATAGAAAAGCGCTATATAAGTACAGTCCATTTACCATTACTGAAACTGTAGGACAACAATTACCTGTGGGATCAATAAAGTTCTAACTTAAACTGCTGCTAAATCCTGATAAAACCAAAGGGATGTTTTCAAACCAGAAGTCGACTCGGTACCAACAGTCCTTCCTTCTATTTTATCTTTGAATGGTGTTCCTATTGAGTTTGTAAATTCTTACAAATACTTGAGGGCATCTTGGTCGATTTGCATCTCTCTTTTAAACCTTGTGCCAAAAACTTGGTTAAAAAAAAGCTGAAAGTAAAAATGGGTTTATTTTTTAAGAAATAGATCCTGTCTAACTCTGAATGCTAGGAAACGCCTTGTAACTGTGACCTTCCTTCCAGACATTGACTGGTGACATTATTCACATGAGCATAGACACATGCATTATTCTTCTGTAGATCATCTCTTTGTTAAACAACGAGGAGTAATTGTCTATTGTTTATGACTGATGTTCAGAGGTTTGCACGGTTTTATGCTTCCATAAAACCATCTAAATAACTAATAATAGGTAAAAATGGGAGAAGCAATCACTAAAATAAACCTTTGTTTGTTCGATTGATTTGCTTTTTAAATAGAAACAAGTCTGTGTTTTTCCTAGTTTTTCCAAGCTTAGTGGTTATAAATAAGGACAGCTGTTGGCATTACTGGAAACCTTTAAAAATACATAAAAAAGTTTTATAGATCAATTTGCTTGCACCACATGGTAAGTGACTTAAGTGCAGCTGTAGATTTTCAAAGGTAGCTATTCTCGATCTGTTGGTTGACTGTAGTTTACTTTAAGCCTTTACGTGTTTGTTTTGAACTTACACTATTTGTTTATTATTATTTGCCCAAATTTAAAGAATCAGATTTGATTGCCTGTTTTTTTCTTTGTTTGTTTGCTTTTTTCCCAATTACTATTAGATTGTTTTTTCTAAATCCACAATTAACTCAAATAAAAATTAATACTGTAAATGATGAATATTTTAACTACTGTTTATTTGATGTCCCTTTATTTCAGTGCTGTGTTTCAATGCTTTATACAGGAGATATCTGCACCAATGCATATGTAAAGGTAGGTGTAGAACTCAATCTCCTGTATGCAATTTCACACAATTTAAAATGTATGTAAAAAAAAAAACGTATTAAATTATTGAAAACAATACAATTCTACATACAGTATTGGCATGTAATTGTACACAAATTTAATTCAAACTCCACTTTAGTCTTGCATTTTGTCCGTGTCTCAAGTTTTTTTTTTCCTACATCAACTAAAATGTTTTCAAAAGAACAGCAAGATTTTGGTACAAATGAAAAAAAAAAGGTACATTGAAACTGACACTTCCGTTCTGTGTTTTTGCTTGAAACAAACTACTATTGCTGTGGATACTTTTATCATGATCTCCCACTAAAACCTTACATTTATGCTCTGAAGCATTTTGAAAAGGTGACAAAACTAATGAGTGTAGCTTGCCAAAGTGAAATACAAAATGTATGACATCCCTTTGCCATTGCCAGTGTGAGCTAGATTTTGTTTTCATTCAAAATTCAGTAGGCTCTGAGCCTTATGTGTTTTATATGTTCTGGATGTTATTAAATGGTAAATGATATTATACAGTGCATAATCCAAAAGCAAAATAACAAAGAGCAAATGACACACAGAGAAGCTCAAGATGTTTATTTGTATAACGTAATTGTATTAACTGTATTCTTAAGTTTGTGGGTGCAGACCATTTTAAATGTCAGTGAAAACATTTTGATAAACATTAGTGACCTCAAATACTGTTTTTCTGTTTGGGTTGTGTGCCATTTTTCCAACTTGATGTTGTGTAGGAACTCATTAATATACTGTTCTTTGCTGCCACACTTTCTCTCATATTGTAGAGGTCATCTCTTTGGCATGCATCAGACGATGTGTTCACATGCTCATCAATATTTTGACAGTAACTTGATTAAGGCCTTGGTCTGAATAAAGCAACACCTCATAAACAGAATTACCTGATTACCTTAAAGAAGGTCATATTTGATGTAGGTAATAATTAAATCAAGCGATCAGGGTTTAATTATTATTTTAGTCACATTTTTGTCAAATTATATAAACTTTACTTGTACTTTTCAGGGTGATTGAAGTTAGGTCATCTGCTAATACCCACTGCCTCAGACTCTAGTACAGTCACAGCAGGAAAGAGTGTGTAAAAACAGGTTGATTTTAGCAGAAAAAAACATACAGTATTCAAGTATCCTCTTCATTTTGCTAGACATAGATGTTACAAAAAATTTGCACAGAGAAACAACACACTACTGTAAGGGAACAATATGTGTAATGGAAATAATGTTATTTATCAAATTATTTATTATCTGTAACATGTATAAAGAAATGTGAATGTAAATTCTTACATGCAACTCGTCTAAACACCATAAGTGAAGTATGGACTTATGGTGTGATCACACCGAACAGCGTTTCAACTTCCAAAAAGCTCGTCACGCACGCAAGTGGACGCACTTGTCCAGACCTGAACGCAAAACTGCTGCTAGGTGTGTGGGAGGAGCTTACCGGTATACCGAGTCCTCACTGCACTCCGCCAGGCGAGGAGCTTTTTATTTCTGTCTCTGTGGAGCAGACTTGACTGGTCGTGAAGGAATTGTCGCGAACACACAGCTACAATGAGTTTCTCTTCCATAGTCCATGACTCCGCAGGTTTTTTCTGTGTCCCACAAACAATACGTCACGTAGTTGCGCAATCGTTTCCGCGTCACATAGGGACTCTCCCCCTCTCCCCCTGACCCCCTCTCTTCTCCCCCCGACTCTCCCTGATCAACCAATCAGGGAGAGTTGAACGGCGTTTGAACCGCAAAATCTTCAGCATGGTGAATGCGTGCTTTGGAGGCTGACGCGGGTTCACGTGCATGGAAAAACGCTTTCCAGCACGCTCAACACGCACGTGACGTGACGCCCGACGCCAAGACGCGGCTGGAAGCGCGTCCCCCATTGACTTTGCATGTAAGCTGGACGCTCCTGCCGTTGAAACGCTGTTCGGTGTGATCACACCATTAGAATATGTTCATTGGTTGCAACTTTGTGTACAAATAAAAATTACTAGTGTGTGTGTGTGTTCTTTTAATTATTAGAATGGCATGGTTCATTGTTCTGCTAAAGATTTCTTCCTCATGATGGAGTTTTTCCTTTCCACTTTCACCTTCATGCTTGCTCAAGATGAGAGTTCTGCTCCTCAGATAAATAATGTTATCCTATTAGGGCTGGGCCATATCATATCGTTCACGATAATACCGGTATGATATGCTAATTTCATGATGTAATACATCAGGGCGCCCCACCCCCTTAACAACCAAGTGCTTTGAAGTCGAGAAAACCTAACTGCGCACCTCCCCTCCATCTGTCTGTGATGTAACGCTAGCTAAAAAGCAAAAAATAAACAACGCGCACGTCTCTGCTTCTCTCTATCCAGCAAGTACCGGTACAGAGAGCTCCTCCCCCTCCTCCCCCCACCCGCTCTGAGCTGCCGCTACTGCGTGTCCCCTCTGTCTGTACAAACACGCACGGCTTCATGTTCCACAGTCGGTCCACAGACCGAGGCAGGTGATAAAGACAGATCAGTCAGAAAATGAATAATTCCTGCATGAATAGATGAAGCTGAAACACCACCAGCTTCAGGGTCAGCTGATCACCTTGTTACAAGTTCTTGAAGTTAGCTCATTTAAAGGCAACATATATTTTGTTGTAGGTTTCATTTATGTTCAACCAATATTAAGCTTAATTTTATATTTAGTTGTTTTGGGAAACTACACCTGCACTTTAGTTTTTGTTTATCTATATTTTGTGCAGACTTTTTCAATCTAAATGACAGATCTTTTTTTTATATATATATATATATATATATACTTGGAGACTGAATACTTTACTAAATAAAGTAATTTCAGTAAAATTACCCCTTGTTGTTTTTTTTTAAATTTTATATAATACTGCAAAGCAAAATGGTAAGTTAATTCTGTCTATCTATCTATCTATCTATCTATCTATCTATCTATCTATCTATCTATCTATCTATCTATCTATCTATCTATCTATCTATCTATCTATCTATCTATCTATCTATCTATCTATCTATCTATCTGTCTGTCTGTCTGTCTGTCTGTCTGTCTGTCTGTCTGTCTGTCTGTCTGTCTGTCTGTCTGTCTGTCTGTCTGTCTGTCTGTCTGTCTGTCTGTCTGTCTGTCTGTCTGTCTGTCTGTCTGTCTGTCTGTCTGTCTGTCTGTCTGTCTGTCTGTCTGTCTGTCTGTCTGTCTGTCTGTCTGTCTGTCTGTCTGTCTGTCTGTCTGTCTGTCTGTCTGTCTGTCTGTCTGTCTGTCTGTCTGTCTGTCTGTCTGTCTGTCTATCTATCTATCTATCTATCTATCTATCTATCTATCTATCTATCTATCTATCTATCTATCTATCTATCTATCTATCTATCTATCTATCTATCTATCTATCTATCTATCTATCTATCTATCTATCTATCTATCTATCTATCTATCTCTCTTTCTTTCTCTATCTAAGCATGCCAACACCTTTTAGGCCTCTTGGCGGCAGCCATACCCTGTGTGCCATGCGCATTGCTGAAAATGTGGGCCCTACAAGTAAGGCTAAACCAACAGACACAACCCGCCCTGCCTGGTCGAGCAGGAAAGGTTAGAATAGATTCAGAGAGCCTGAGGGCCCTGGAACCTTGGAGAGACTTGTCTGTCTTCACAGAAGGGGTCCCGTTGGGTAGGGTGTCATCTCGTGTGGTCGTCATGACGGACGCCTCAAAAACAGGATGGGGGCTATCTGCAGAAATCAGAATACCCGTGGCCTTTGGAATGAACAGGAAGCGAGATTACATATCAACTTCCTGGAATTGTTGGCCGTATTCCTGTCAGTAAAATACTTCTTTACCAAAGGTCTGATTGCAGGGCAACATGTCCTGGTGAAATCAGATAACAGGACTACAGTGTCCTTCATCAACAGAGAGGGAGGGACAAGGTCCCGGGCCCTCCTCGGACTGACGCAGAAGATGCTCACATGGTGTGCTCCGAGAATCTTGTCGCTCAGGGCGATTCATGTTCCCGGTGAACTAAATTATGGAGCAGATGCCCTCTCAAGAGGGCCTCTCCTAGCATCAGAATGGAGCCTGAACCCACAGATTGTGGAACAGGTCTGGTCACGATTTGGAAGAGCCTCGGTGGACTTGTTCGCTTGCAGAGCTAGCTCACAGTGTGACCTTTACTTCTCTTTGAAGGAAACGGATGCACCGTTGGGAACGGGTGCTCTGGCCCATGATTGGCCAGCAGGGGTGCTGTACTATGCTTTTCCACCTATTCCTCTGATGGAGGTGACACTGGAACATTTACGTCAGGGAGCCCTCTCCCTGATCCTGATAGCCCCCAGATGGCCGCAGAAACCGTGGTTCCTGGAGTTGATCTCAATGTTATCAGGGATACCATGGCAATTGCCTCCTCACAGGGACCTGTTGACTCAGGCACGTGGGCAGCTACTACACCCACGTCCGGAGTTGTGACGGCTCTCAGCCTGGCCTTTGAAGGGAACTGGCTGAGGACCTAAGGCTTTGATTGCTTTATCCCAAAACAAACAGCAACAACATACACAAGGGCGTCCCTTGGTGTTTATGTTTGCTTAGGAGATGTTCAATGGATGGGGTTCCCCTCTCCTTAACAGGTCTCCAACATCAGAATGGGCTCCACTTGCCAGTCGTGCCCCTTGTATAGTATATGTAAAAAAAAAAAAAATCCCTGGGGACTTGGGAGGTTACCTTGTGCTTGACCTGGGTTTTCTACCTCCACATTGCCACCCAATTACTAGTGGCGTAATGGGTCCCTTGCTCTTTTCCTCCTGTTTCTCAGGTTTTCCAGAGAAAAAAGGAGATGATGAGTAATCGCACTAGTGGAGCACGCTTATTCTGTCTCTAGCTGGTGTTTTTTATCTATATGCCCAGTGGTAACATCAAGCTGATGTTTCTACATTTGGCATTTTTTCTTCTTAGGCTATGCTCTCTACATACCTTGTAGAAAGCAGCTGGGAAATACCTGTTGTTTTAAGACAGATGTTCTCACATGCATTTTGCTGAGCATTTCAAGGGCGTGAATGAATTACGTTCCCATAGCATATGTTGCACCGAGAGACATGACTGAAAGGGAACTGAAAGTTATGCACCATAACTCATGTTCCCTGAAGGAAGGGAACGAGGTGCAACATATCTGGCCCTTTCAATGCTGAAAGCTCGGTGAAGTGCATTTTGGAGAATGATGAATGGGCGTCAGCGGCTTAAGTACCCAGAGGGCGGGGCCTCTGGCGCAACGCTGACGCCCCTGCCGTAAAGGCGTGAATGTATTCCTTCAGGTAATCGCGCGGGGGGCGCAATTCCCATAGCATATGTTGCACCTTGTTCCCTTCCTTCAGGGAACATGAGTTATTGTGCATAACTTTCAGTTCCTTTTTCCCATCACAAAGCAGAGGCAAAATTGGAAATACACTCCATCTGTCTGTACATGTTGTGAGCTTTATAACATGAAAATATTAACACCTCACCACACACATCCCCACCCACCCACACACACACATACATTACCTTGCAAGTTGAATAACTTGTAAAATAGGCAATGTACTGACTTCCATTTTAGCATGTGGTTACATGTACAGTACACATAAGATTCCTTTGAGCAATCAGTTTCAATCAAAATTCAAGATAACTGCCACATTTATGTGTGTAAGTGTATATATACATATGTAAGTCTTGTGAACTGAATACCTTGTAAACTAAGCAATGCCCCAACTTCCTGTTTGCTGCATGCATATTGTAGCTGCATTTAGGTGTAAAAAAGTTCCTATCAAAAATTAGGTTGCCATGTCAAAATGCAGTCCAGATTAAGGACAATAAGGACGCTGCATTTTGTTGTAATATAGTCACACAAACTTTACTTTTTTGTGTTTTCCATTTAGTCAGCAATGTTGTGCATGTGCAATTGCCAACCTCTTACTTCATAGCTGGCTGAAAGTAAGAAAACCTGCTGCCGGCCTGTCTTCTATCGTAACGCGAGCATCACAAAGAAAAAAGGGAATGCCAACAACATTTCGTTAACACGCTTCTTGATTTGGAGTGACAGACGATTAGATGAAAAGTTGGCACAGGTCATCATGTCATATACTTCTACCTCAGCTAAAAAAAGTAGACTTTGTGTCACAGATAGGAAGTGAACTTGTCACACATAATTTAAACAACCTTTCGTCATATAGCCTTTAGGTCATTTCCACAGTCAGTGGTATGTACAATACATTGTCAAAGTCACTCTTCAGCTGTCTATTTTACTAAAGATAGTGGTACAGAAACAACTGGCAGACTGTGATCTTTATCATAACTGAACTGATTTATTCTCTAAATGTCAAACAACAGTTCAGTCAAGAATTAGAGGGATGAAAAATAAAGACTAATCTTACAGGGCAGATTCTTGCACTATTTTAATAGTCTTTTCATCACATTTTTTTCAAACATTTTTTTTTACATTTGACAATAGTTGTATTTAGTTTATACATTTATGTAGCTCTTAATGCCATTAAATGTTCAAACAAGTGATTTCAAGATAAGATGCTCTTGAGGTACCAATACATGTTCCTATTCAGTATTAATTGTTTGATGACTCAAAACATTTAAGCTGGAGTAAAACAATGGATATTAAACAAAAATGAGTTTTTTTTTATTCTTTATTGTTATTTTATTGTTCAGTTGGTGTGTTTGCCATCAGACAAAAGGGACATATTTGGCCCAGTGCTTGGATTCCCTGCAGTCAGCTTGGTTCTAAATTCAGTGTGAAAATGGGTGCAGATTAAAGCTTAATTAGTCAAGGCATTTGCAGAATCCCACTGTAAATGTTGTTTCATTAATTTGCTTTGTCTATTTTGTATGTATATTTTAAAGCAGAATAAAATGTATGCAGAAGCAGAAATAAAATGCTCAAAAATCACAGGGTGGATTATACACACAAAAATATGCACATTGTGCTCATTGATTCTACAAATTTGCATGCTACAAAGACCTCCAAGGGTGGAACCTTTACACACACACACACACACACACACACACACACACACACACACACACACACGTTTGTTTTTCTATATTTGTGGGGCCATTGCATTGACTTCCATTCATTTTTCATTCATTTCTATAGCCTAACCCTGACCATTACCCTAAACCTAACCATTACCAATGCATACCTTACCCTAAACTTAACACATCCTCAATTCACACCTTAGTCCTAAACCTAACCCCTAACCCACCAACGGGACTTCTTCTTATGGGGCCCGGACTTTGGGCCCCATAAGAAGCAGTTGGTCCTCACAATTTGGTATAACTCGGAAAAATGGGCCTCACAACCTGACATAAACAAGGACACACACACACACACATGCACGCACGCACGCACACACACACACACACACACACACACACACACACACACAGACATACACACACAAGCACAGAAAGCGCAACACATTATAACCCACTCTAAATCTGGATTTGCCAATAGGAAACAACAGCATGCAACAAAACACCTATTACCCTACTTTAGGACACTAATAAAAAAAAATAAAAAATAAATATGTGAAAGGACTAGATTTCCCCTTTGATTTTGCAGCCAGCAATATAAACTGATTAATAGTAGACTCTTTTACGCTAATCATACATATAGTTTTAGTACATTTGTCTGAGGTCCAGAATGTGGGAGTCCTGACAAGCTTTAATCACCATTAAGATTAATCATCATTTATTCTTAGTATAGAGATTTCTGCTGATGAGTCTAAAATGAAACAACACAAAATGTGTCATTTTTTAATTGGTTGGAAGTTTATGAAAATGATGTAATCTTAATGGTTGAATTTTATCATTTTTGAGGTCTGCTTAGTTTAAAATACTGTAGTCAAAAAATTAATTCCTAGGTGGCTCATATGCTCTTTAAAATGGAACAAGTGCATGGATAAACACCATTTAATGTGTAAATATCCATTTGTCTAACAATGAAAGTAAACAATACTTATTCATGTGTCCACCAATTTGATTACTAATACAGTAATGAGATATTAAAACGTATTGTGTTCAAAATGCACATACATTCTGTAACTTACACCATATATACATACTGTGCATAATTAATGGGTCAAATCATAGCTAATAAGAACAAAAAAAGGTTAAATCATGTCATCTGGACCAGTTTATTTAAGTGAGAAATGTTTCGTCCCTCATTCGGAGGACTTAGTCAGTCTGTGACCTGCCAACCAGATCTGTCTCATAGGTATATTTCTGCTGTTTTTCAAGCATACCTGTTATGAGTCCTGTTGGAATGTCAGAAGAAGGCTTTTAACACATGCAAAACACACACATCCAAAACAATCAATCATACTGTACAACAATCAAATGTTTTAAGCCAGATGGCCAATTTGCTACTCACAGAAACAGCCTGAGGACAACCAAGGCCAAAGTGGTTCAGAAAAAAGTTTGTAAGCTCCATCATCCATGTAGATTCATCCAAACTTTATTTATACAGGTTAATCCCATTGAGCCTCAAGGACTCATTTACAAGAGAGCCCCGATAAGAAAATATAACACAAAGTTAAATAATATCATGTGGACGAGTTTCTAAACTTTTAGCCCCCCATCCAAAAGTCTTCGTCAGTCCGCATCAGTCATTTCTTTATTTTTGATTTCATTTTCTTCTGGAATAACAGCTTATCTAAAATATATATTTAAAAAAAAAAAAAAAAAAAAAACACTGCATTCCAATCACTAGACTGATAGAGTTTAATTTCTTTCTTCGAGCAGGTTACCCTGGTTCAAATCCACGTCCGGGGGGCTTTCTGGGTGAAGTTTGCATGTTCTCTTCGTGCATGTGTGGGTTTTCTCCAGGTAAACAGACCAAAAACATGTACAGTATGTTAGGCTAATTAGTAACTCTAAATTGCCCCTAACTGTGAGTGAGAGAGTGAATGGTTGTTGTGTGTCTCGTTTGTCTCTATATATCCCTGTGATGGACTGGAGACTATGCACACACATACAGTGGTGGACTGGAAATTGGGAGTACTGGGACAAATGGATAAACCAACTAATTGATGAATCAGAATATTTTGAACCACTTTGGCCATGATTGACTCAATCTAGTTTGAGAGTTTGAACAGGCGACAGGGGAGAGGGCAGTCTACAGGAACCAACTGAGTACCATCAAACTGTTTGATCCACAATGAGAAGGTGCTATTCATAAGGCTGAGTTTGTTTCGGCTCCTCAAACTGAAGAAGTCTTCTGGATGAAAGACAAAATGTTTCAACAAAAAGAAACCATCCAGAGGACCTGACAACTTTGTTAAATAAATAATGCTTTTTTTTTTTAATATATAAAACGGTATTTCACAGACTTCTTTGATTAATTTTGTTTTGATAGACTTGCATGATGTGGCTAAAATTATCAGTTTTTTTCCTGAATTAAGGTCAAACTGCCAGAAGACATTAACATGTAAGTACTGTAAGAGATCATAATGAGGCTCAGAAAGTCATTTATTTCCCAGTAGAGGACCACTAACCGCTTGAAACATATGGAGTGAAAATCGCAAACCATTGTTGCTGGCAATTCAGCAGTGATTATTAAGAACCACCTGTTTGGCTGGCTGGCAAGGCGACTCAGGGTCCCGCTGAATAGCAGCAGGCTAATGAAGGTCTTCTCAGCCTAATTGTTTGGGCTATAAATAGTGACAGAGAGAGGAATCGAGTGCAGCACCACTCTCAACCATTTTTCCCCTCATACATCTAGTGAATGAGCTATTAGAGGTTTGTTGTTGTGGATAATGAATAGAACAAGGAAGGCACTCATGTAATTGCCAACATTATCAATTACAAATGAGTCATTAACAGTAAACTGTAAGATTAATCCAACACATGCATAGTTTGAGAGTTAGCTTATGAAATGTAAGGGAGACTAATAAACTACAATAAATGTTTAAGAGCTAAGTAAGTTCAAATATAATTAAAAAAGAACTAAAAAAACATTCAGTTATAAAACTTAATAGTGGCATCTAGATTGCTACCAAACCTGAATTAAGGCATTTCTCATAAACAATTAAAATCATAGTCAAAGTGATTTCTTCTGTAACTGGACAGCACAACCCAAGTGCTCATATTACTTTTGCTCTGACAGAACCTCATTTTAGGTCAAATAAAATGCAAATGCAGCACTAATAGCAGCATTACCCACAAAGTTACTTCCAAATGACGTCTTGACAGAGGAACACAATGAGGATGGAAAAAAGATAATCATATCTTTTTTTTTTCTCCTTAATTTTCAGGTTAAATTGTGTTTTAGGCTCTGGCACTGCAGCGTCTACCCTGCTGTTTAGGGGACACCTTCCCTGATGTTGTTGGAATTATTATTATTATTATTATTTTTATTTTTTTTAAGGAAAGTTTTACAGCAAGGATGAAAATGTTACACTTTTTAATGTTTCTAATTGTGATATAAAATAGTTTTAATTGCACACATACACAGAATACATAAATTCCTCACTACAGATACACAGATTTAATGTAAAGGCTGGGGAAAAAAAAAAAAAAGGCTTGCCTCAGTTTTTGAATATCCTCAGTTATAGATGCTATACTAATAAAACAAGTGTACTACTGAAAGTTTATTGCTTTTGTTTTGCATTTATTTCATTTCAATATTTCTGTGGCACCTGTCAATAAAAAGCCGAGGTAGCAGCTAACACACTAGCCGAGATACAGTACAGGCCACGTTGCTATTTATGTATTTTTAAATTATGTCAGCGCAATCAGGTAACATCTGTTGTTTTCTTTGTATTCGGGGAGTGTTTATTAATGAGAGTTTTGGAAGATTTACTGTCTTAAAATGATATATCTCAGACGTGACCGGTGTCAGGGACTCTGTTTGCCAAGATGGCTGCTAAGAAACATTAGCCGAGAGCCCGGAGCAAACACGTTGCTAATAATGTATTTTTAAATTATGTCTGCGCGATCAGGTAACATCTGTAGTTTCTTTTTATTCAGGGAGGGTTCATTAATGAGAGTTTTGGATGATTTACTGTCTTAAAATGATATATCTCAGACGCAATCGGACATGCTCCCCATTATTATTTAAATGCACGTTGGAGCGTGCCTTCCCGTAGTCACGTAGGCACGTCACAATGAAGTTTTTGCGGAAATGCGCAGATTTTTAGGGGCGTATCCCAGAGAAAAAAACTACCATAACTTGGAATAAAAATTTAATATATTTATAATTTATTTTGCAAAAACGAACAGAGCTCAATGATATAAGATATATATGTTCTGACAAATATTCAAATTTATAAAATCATGTCACAATACCTTTAAACTATCATCAATATATACTTTAACTTAGGTAGTGAAATTCAGCAAATGTCCATCAGGGTCTGAGCAGTCAGACTATATTTCCATTTTGCCTTAGCTTGGATATTTAAATAAGGTGACCATTATGAGTGGTATTATTAGATGAAAACATTTTGAGCATAAATGGAGCATTTATGTGTGAATTTGCTGGTGAAGATTCTCATTCATCCAGGTCATGGTGGATTCAAAAACGTTCAAGACAAAAACAACTGGGTTTTATTTGTAACAGAAGACGTTTCGTTTCTCATCTGAGGAGCTTTCTCAATTCAAAGAACAGAGCTTGTGGGGTTCAAGTTATAAAGGTGAGCTAAGCTCGATGCATATCAAGACTGCCCTTTCAATCCTCACAATAGGGGTTCATTAGGCTCTTTGTTAATTTGACCAGCGGGTTCGGATGTTGTCAGTCCATTGTATGGGCGCTAACAATTGTTATCATCCCCATATGTATTGGCAAAACTGTCCAATACCTGCTAGCATGTTTAAAAGAACGTTATCAGCGTTGTTATCGCTGTGAGTAGGCAGCGTGTTTCCGTAAACCCGGAAGTGTAGCGTTTTTTTTTTTCAGCTTATGTAACCGTTTTCCTAAACCTAATGCCTTGTTTATACTTGACGCGTCGCGCAGCGCGCGAGGGTGCGTGCTCCAAAAGTGACGCAATTTCACAGTCCCCGCCCCTGCGCGTTGGCCCCGCGCAGGGGATTAGCGCGTGCCGTGCACCTCTGAAATTTTGAAACTCGGCAAGCCTCTGCGCGCGCGGTGGGCGCTACGATTTGATTGACAGGACCTCACCCGACAGCCTTCACCCTCTTCACGCCGGAGCCTGCAGCTGTTTGCACCGCTGTGGTCGTAGAGACGGAGTCGCGACGCATGGAGGAATGTTTTGTGACACAAAATGTATTAAATTATCCTTCATTCCTGATCTGGAGTCGGACTTTTCTTTTGTTTTTTCGCCAAAAGTCACGTGATCGCTTTCTCCTCCGCTGACTCCATGCATTAAAACCGCAAATAAAGACAACAGTTCAGCACGCGAGCAGAAAGCTATTTGTTTTTGTTGTGTGACGTCAAACAGTTCTTCTTCTACGGTAGATTTCTTCTTCTACACCTTTCTTGCAACATATGCACAGGTTTTAGAGGGTACTGCCTCCTGCTGGTCCGTAAAAGAACAGCACTTTGCCATGCGCCGCGGTGCGTCAACCATAAACACAGAGGCAAAACTGTGAACGCATTTCGCCGCACGGCTTGAGAACACGCGCGGCGCGCGCGCTCCAGCCTGCGGACCAAAGCAAAAGTCTGACTCAGCCTTAACGTTACACCTGACCCAGAGGACCAACCCTAAACCTAACCCCCTTACCCTTGTGCCTAAACCTAACCAAGACCCTAAACCTAATGCCAGAGGCTTTACTCTAAACTTTAACACGTAGCAAAAGACGGAGCCTGCTGTCATGGCTTGTAACGGTGACAACGTACCTTTAAACCTGCTATTTCTCATATACTGTACATTAATGATCTACCAAAAGCATCTAGTGTTTTGACACCTATCTGATACCAATCTTTTTGTTGCTGATGGTAACTTTGACTCACTTATTGATAAGGCAAATTATGAGCTCAGTCAATTTGCTCAGTGGTTTCAGTTAAATAGACTATCACTTAATGTTAAAAAATCTAATTTCATCTTATTTAAGAATAAGAATAAAAATTACAATCCAGAAAAAAATGAAATTTATATTAATAAACATTTACTTTTAATGTTTCATCAACAAAGTTTTTAGGTGTCTATCTTGATGAGAAACTTTGTTTTAAGAATCATTGGGCAGCACGGTGGCACAACTGGTAGAGCTGCTGCCTCTCAGCGAGAAGGTTGCCGGTTCAAATCCCGGTCCGGGGCCTTTCTGGGTGGAGTTTGCATGTTCTCCCCGTGCATGCGTGGGTTTCCTCCGGGTACTCCGGTTTCCTCCCACAGACCAAAAAACATGCTTGTTAGGCTGATTGGTGACTCTAAATTGACCCTAGGTGTGAGTGTGAGAGTGGATGGTTGTTTGGTGTGAGTGAGACAGGTCCCTCTTGTAAATGAGTCCCCGTGACTCAACAAGGCTAGCCTGTATAAATAAAGGTTGAATGAATGAATGAATTGTGAATCAGTGTATAAGAAGATTTCTAAATCTTTAGGTATTATAAAAAAGGTTAAACCATATTTAAAAACAAGTACTATATTGACTTTGTACAATAGTTTAATTTATCCCCATATTTCTTACTGTAATTTAATTTGGGCTAGTACCTATCCTTCTTACTTGCAGTCAATCCATAAACTTCAAAAGTCTTTTGTAAGAATTGTCACTAACTCGCCATATTTAGCTCCATCCACACCTCTCTTTAAAAAATTAGAAATTCTTACAATCTATGATGTGAATAAGTATCAAACAGGAATCCTAATGTATAAAGTTATATGTATTCCACTTTCTTTACCTAAATATTTTCATAATTTATTTGAGTTCAATTCTTATTATCACTCTACAAGAAGGAAGTGTGATTTACATATACCCTTCTGTAGAACCACTGTTGCTAAATTTTCATTCATGTATCAGGGTGTTGTGTTGTGGAACAGTTTAAAACAATTAAGTGAATTATGTACAACATTATCTGTTTTCAAAAGAAAGTTTAAACAAACTTTATAGATTTTCTACCACATTAGTTTTTTTTTTAAATTTTATTTATAATTTTAATATTTTTTGACAATTTAAATTTATTTAATTTCAATTATTATCTTTTGCTTTAGTATGTAACTGTGTGTGTTTAAAGTAAGATGTAAGTTTATGTATAGAGCTCTTATGATTTTGTTCTTTATTTTTTTAGAAGGGGGGTGCGCTTGTAAGCCCAATTAGGGTTTTTATGACCTCTCCTGCACATTTTTTAAAAACTTTTCTTTTATGTGTGTTGTTTCTTTTTGTGCAAACAATAAACAAACAAACAAACAAAGGTACGGGAGGGGCAAACTGACCGCTACGAATGGGGATGATAATAATTTATAGGGGACATTTTATGCTTGATAACATCCGAAGCAGGTGATTTGACTAACAGTGGAGCCACGGTGATGACATGGATGCAATTCCTGATAGGTATGAAAATGACTGGGTATCAGGCCTAAAACTGCATTATACTTTTTAGAGAGTTGAAATCTGAGACCTCTTCTCTCATTTTACATACATGACTTCTTTCACCCCCTCTCAAACCATCTTTCTTCTCAGTCCAAAATATGAACATTCTGGTCCTCAAATGAGTTTCCCTTATCCTTGAGGTGTAAGTTAACCTCTGAGTCTTGTCCTGAAGAGTTGGCTCTCCTGTGTTGAGTCATGCATCTGTGAAGAAGCTCTTTGGTTTCTCCACTATAGAGATCTGGACATTACTCACTGCATTGGACAGCATACACCACACCACACAGTTTGTCTATGGGTGTTTTGTCCTTAGGGTGGACCAGCCTCTGTCTGAGAGTCCTTTTGGGTTTGAAATGTACTGGGATGTTGTGTTTGGAGAAAATCCGTCTGAATTCATCAGATACTCCAGCAACATGGGATGACAATGTTGTTGTCCTTTTTCTGTTTAGTGGTGTTTTGTAGATTTTCTCACTGACTGACAAGCCCAGTTAGGATATCCACGTTTGAAGAACATAATAATAATAATAATAATAATAATAATAATAATAATAATAATAATAATAATAATAATAATAATAATAATAATAATAATAATAATGTATTTAATTTATAACACACTTTTCATTAATGAAAATCTCAAAGTGCTAACATTTTTAACATGTTTTTGTTCCTTTTCCTTCCCTTCTGTCTTTGTGGGGATGTGTTCAGCCAGATGCTGTAAAGTTCTGATGACAGTTTGTGAGAGTCAAACAGAAGATACTGATCTGTGTGGGTTGGTTTCCTGTAGACTTGTGTTGAGGCTGTCCTCTATTACCATGTGGACCAATCAGTCCAAAATATGTGTGAATTGAAATAAATGGTTTACCAAGTCACAAGGATTTGTAACCAAAGACTACGTTGACATCACATTTAAAACCTGTTAAATTCAATTTAAAAATTACTATGTAGACTTTACTGTGCAGTGCAAATCACTCTGTACACAGTTATATGTAAACTGGAAACATTTACTGTAAAGCAATGATATTTTACATGATTTTTTTTTTCAATGGTGACAAAATACAACTAGGTAAGCATTGGGGAAAAAGTTCTATACAACACTTGTGTATTTTAAAATGACCTGCTGTGGAATAATTAGAATGCCTCCACAACGTCTATTCTTCATTGATTTATTGTATTTTAGGTTCATATTTACAAGTGAGTTGCATTCATTAAAAAATAAAAGTTGACTTTTTTTCCCCATCATTTTCTACATATATGACAAGACAGAAAAAGAACAAGGATTGATCATACAAAGTAATTCTTAGGATACAAATAGAGTAGATTATATGCAATACGCAGCATATACTACAATAACCATTTTGCTTTTAGACAGCTGTTATAGAAGGCTGCTTTAGGTTTCCAACTACCGGTATTTAAATTGCGCACTTAGATCTGTTCACATAACAGTGGGAACAGCAGAAACATTGTGAAAATAATAAATGTTATTATTTATGTAAATATTGTCAGTAAACTTTTGTTTTTACTAAAACAAGAATTAGGTTAGGTTAGTCCTCTTCATACATTTTGGGACATAAGGCCACTATCAACTGCTTCCACTTGCTTCTGTCTCGGGCCACATGCTGTGCTTCATCGATTCATAACCTGCAGCTGTGATGTCACTGTTCTTCACCATGTTGTTCTTGACCTTCCCTGTTTCTTTTTACCTAACGGTGTCCAATGCAATGCTTCTTTAGGTATATGCTGACTGGCCATTCTCAGCCAATTAAGATGATGGCGTTTTTATCTCCACCCTCAAACTGTCATATTTGGTCTTTTGGTATACAGTAGATCATCATTAATCATTCTTATAGGGCAGAATATTTCACATATTATCCAAAGACAAATGTTGTGAAAGCCATCCAGTTTTCTCATATCGATCTGTGTTACACTCCAACACTCAGAACCATACTGTACAACAAAACTGATTTAATGGTGCTGTTATACAGCCTCCACTTGATTTGGAGGTGATAATGCTTTGACTTCTAGATATGTTGCAGTCGGGCAAAACTGACATGCATTTAGATGTGTTCACACAAAAGGTGAAACTGCAGGTCGTGAGAATAATGAATGTTACTATTTTTGTAAATATGTAAATATTCTCATTAAAACACACGTTTTTACTAAAACAAGTATATATGAAAGCCAATCACCCAGTGGTGGGCAACGCTAATCAAAACATTAGTTCCACAATTTCTAAAGCGCTTATTAATTTTTTTAGGTCCACAATTTCAAAAGCACAAATGTCTTATGAAAATTAGGGGAAGCTAATCTAATCCGCTATTTATATTCGACAATTGGTAGCCGGCAGCGTTATGCAATATTTGCACTACACTGCCAACTGAAAAGTAACTAAAATGATCCTAAAAGGATGAAATTACAAAAATCAAAGGATTTATTTAATACTTTACGTACATATATTCTATTCGGCCACGAAATTAACAAAAAAGAATGATCTTTTAATCCCTAAGACCACTTTTAAATCTGAAATACACGGGCGTTTCGCCACCGCATTTATACATAAAAGTAACCAAAATACATAAAACTAACGACTCACCGTCGAGTGGTGGACACAAAACACACAATAAAATCCTCCGGCCGCGTTAATTTGGCTTGAAACAGCGGGGTTCTCTGCGGATTTATCCAAGAAACCAAGCACAACCAGCTAGAGTTAGCGTCCAGTTCACCTCTGACCCGGAAGATGTCAACATTCTATAGGTAGTCAACAGATTTAATGAAAAGTAACTAAAATACATAAAACTAACGACTCACCGTCGAGTGGTCGACACAAAACACACAATAAAATCCTCCGGCCGCGTTAATTTGGCTTGAAACAGCGGGGTTCTCTGCGGATTTATCCAAGAAACCCAGCACAACCAGCTAGAGTTAGCGTCCAGTTCACCTCTGACCCGGAAGATGTCAAGATTCTATAGGTAGTCAACAGATTTAATGAAAAGTAACTAAAATACATAAAACTAACGACTCACCGTCGAGTGGTCGACACAAAACACACAATAAAATCCTCCGGCCGCGTTAATTTGGCTTGAAACAGCGGGGTTCTCTGCGGATTTATCCAAGAAACCCAGCACAAGCAGCTAGCCACAGAATTAGCCCCTGAGTTCACCTCTGACCCGGAAGATGTCAAGATGGAATAGTCCATTTTTAGTAGGGGAATACAGAAATCGACCGGTTTTTGTATTGTGTTTTTAAGATCGTTTTCATCGTAACTATAATTATTTTTATGTTAAATGTACATTAACAAGCATTAGCAATGTTAGTGATGTAGGTGACTGGCCGGGGCGCGGCGGGGCCGGACCCCTGCTGATTTGGGACCCCAAGCAACGGCATCATTTGCTACATGGTAGATCCGTGTCTGTTCTCCCTCTGCTCCCCCTCCAACCCTCCCTCCTCTCTGCTCTTTACGGTGAGGGAGGAGAAAAAGGCAAAACAAGCAGCTACGGAGCCAGCATAAGAGCCTGTAATAAGTTTATTCGTTTTTACTGATAGATAATTAGTTATTAGCGGTACTGCATTTTAAATAAAAATAGCACAAATCCGCTTATGAATTATAAAAGTTAGTCAAACCACAAAAACGCTGACAAAAAGTTTAGGTCCACTGTAAGCGGAATAGCGCTTTAGCGGTCCCTAGCGTTCATTTGCCCACCTTTGCATTAGACGGTGAGTCGTTAGTTTTATGTATTTGGGTTACTTTTATGTATAAATGCGGTTGCGAAACGCCTGTGTATTTCAGATTTAAAAGTGGTCTTAGGGATTAAAAGATAATTATTTTTTGTTAATTTTGTGGCCGAATAGAATATATGTACGTAAAGTATTAAATAAATCCTTTGATTTTTGTAATTTCATCCTTTTAGGATCATTTTTGTTACTTTTCAGTTGGCAGTGTAGTGCAAATATTGATAACGCTGCCGGCTATATATAAATATATATATATATATATATATATATATATATATAATATATATAAATATATAAATAGCGGATTAGATTAGCTTCCCCTAATTTTCATAAGACATTTGTGCTTTTGAAATTGTGGACCTAAAAAAATTAATAAGCCTTTTAGAAATTGTGGAACTAATTTTTTTATTAGCGTTACCCACCACTGCTTAGCCAGGGTTGAACTGACATGGTTAAGTTTTTTAAAGGTTTGGTTGTAGCTTGTCTGAAAATAAAGCACAGTTCTTACACTCACACCAGTAATCATAGCTTGAAAAATATATTTGGGTGTCAAACAGGATTTATATATTTTGATATAAAGATGGTGATTTCGATTTAAATTTTTGATGATTCGACATGGGTGATTCGCATTTCCACATAAAGGAAAATGAGACCGTTTTGTGTTCCTAAGTATTTTATTTAAGGGTATGAAAACCGTGTCAGCCAGTGACATGTAGTGAGGTTTGTGACAGGTGACACTGTCTCGTCTGGAATCGGATGCTCACATAGATGAACACAGAATAGAAGCTTATATTTTAACTTAGCCTTTTTTTCTTCGTATTTCTTATACCTTCTGTTTCAACTGAAAATCTAGTTTAGAAAAATCCTTTAGTTTTGAGATAGGATCTTGCACTTTGTCTAAACAAATTTAAACAACTGTACCATTGGCTACACTCCTGTCTGTCCCTCTGTGCAACAGAAGAACACACAGACTGCACCTGCTTCATTGTCCCTAAGGAGCAGCACTATTGCCCTCTATCGGTGCGGCTAGATACTTTCTGCTTCCCTCTGTGTTTTTTCAGAGTTCATTTATGACTGATTGGATGACCATTTATGGTGGGGGTGGCGTGCTGCTGACCTCAACTCGGGATGTTGTGAGTCGGTGGGCGGAATACTTCGAAGACCTCCTCAATCCTACTGGCACGTCTTCCACTGAGGAAGCGGAGCCTGGGGACTTTGGGTCGGGTTCTCCGATCTCTGGTGCTGAGGTCGCCGAGGTGGTTAAAAAGCTCCGCGGTGGCAAGGCTCCGGGGGTGGATGAGATTCGCCCGGAGTTCCTTAGGGCTCTGGATGTTGTAGGGTTGTGTTGGCTTACGCGACTCTGCAATATCGCGTGGACATCGGGGGCAGTTCCCTTGGATTGGCAGACTGGGGTGGTGGTTCCCCTATTCAAAAAGGGGGACCGTAGGGTGTGTTCCAACTATAGGGGGATCACACTCTTAAGCCTCCCTGGTAAGGTCTATTCAGGGGTTCTGGAGAGGAGGGTCCGTCGGATAGTCGAACCTCGGATTCAGGAGGAGCAGTGTGGTTTTCGTCCTGGTCGTGGAACACTGGACCAGCTCTACACCCTCAACAGGGTCCTGGAGGGTGCGTGGGAGTTTGCCCAACCAGTTTACATGTGCTTTGTGGACTTGGAGAAGGCATTCGACCGCGTCCCTCGGGGGGTTCTGTGGGGGGTACTCCGGGAGTATGGGGTACCAGGCCCTTTGATAAGGGCTGTTAGGTCCCTGTACGACCGGTGTCAGAGCTTGGTCCGCATTGCCGGCAGTAAGTCAGGCTCGTTTCCGGTGAGAGTTGGACTCCGCCAAGGTTGCCCTTTGTCACCGATTCTGTTCATAACTTTTATGGACAGAATTTCTAGGCGCAGCCAAGGTGTTGAGAGGATCCGTTTTGGTGGCCTTAGAATCGCTTCTCTGTTTTTTGCAGATGATGTGGTCCTATTGGCTTCATGCCTCTCCGGGTCGGGGAGGAGGTCCTGCCCCAAGTGGAGGAGTTTAAGTATCTCGGGATCTTGTTCACGAATGAGGGAAAACTGGAGCGTGAGATCGATAGGCGGATAGGTGCAGCGTCCGCAGTGAAGCGGGCGCTGTACCGGTCTGTCGTGGTGAAGAGAGAGCTGAGTCAAAAGGCAAAGCTCTCAATTTACCGATCGATCTACGTTCCCACCCTCATCTATGGTCATGAGCTTTGGGTTATGACCGAAAGAACAAGATCTCGGATACAAGCGGCTGAAATGAGTTTTCTCCGCAGGGTGGCTGGACTCTCCCTTAGAGATAGGGTGAGAAGCTCAGTCATCCGGGAGGGACTCGGAGTAGAGCCGCTGCTTCTCCACATCGAGAGGAGCCAGTTGAGGTGGCTCGGGCATCTGGTTAGGATGCCTCCTGGACGCCTCCCTGGTGAGGTGTTCCGGGCATGTCCCACCGGGAGGAGACCCAGAGGAAGACCCAGGACACGCTGGAGGGACTATGTTTCTCGGCTGGCCTGGGAACGCCTTGGGATTCCCCCGGAGGAGCTGCTCCAAGTGGCTGGGGAGAGGGAAGTCTGGGCCTCCCTACTTAGGCTGCTACCCAAGCGACCCGACCCCGGATAAGCGGAAGAAGATGGATGGATGGATGGATGGAAAGAAGAAATATGTTACTCACATTCATTCAATATAAGGCAGACCTAGGTGGAGCAGTGGGCAGCTATTTCAGCACCCACGGAGCAATTAGTAATTAGGTGTCTTGCTCAGAGACACCACGACATGTGGGAATGGCTGTTCGAACCTGGGATGTCTGGGTCCCGGGTCAGCTGCCTCTTTTCCATCTCAGCCTATACTTATCATGATGCCTCCACTGACTGCATGTCATTGATGTCAGCATAATCTTTTAATACACTGTTAAATAGTGCCAAACAATATTGTTTATTATTTCTGTGTTTTGGCCATGACCATGTACCTTATTTCTCCAGAACCTTTAAGCAGTTTGATCATACTCTGCTCAGCTGTGTAGAGCTATTTGCATTCTCTGTCATATTCACTTCGTTGTTTTGTTCTCTGGGAGCAGTTTTGTTGTTATCCGACTAACAGGAAACACACATAACTACATACATATACAGCATCACCATTCTAAAATAAACTATTTTCCATACACACAATTACACAAAGAGTTGTCTAAAATACAGTTTTCACCAAAGTCCAGGCTCAATAATTCAGGTATAAACTCCAACAATTTTCACCAGTCATCTGAATGAAAATTGTTAGATTTTATACCTGGATTATTGAGCATGGACTTTGGTGTTTTGAACCAGTTTGACATGACTGTCGACAAGGGAGAGGGCAGGCACCAGAGGAGAGGGTGTGCCCCAGAGATCATCTTAGCACCAACATAGCTGTTCCCTTTCAGTGTGGTCTCTCAGTGCAACCTACTTGCTATAGGAATTGCGCCCCCGCGCAATTACCTGAAGGAATACATTCACGCCTTTTACGGCAGGGGACGTCACCCCGCGCCAGAAGTACCGCCTTTTAGGTACTTAAGCGACTGACGCCCCTCCAACTTTCTTTTTTGCCCTTCACCTCGCAAAACCTGAACTACCTCTCTTCGCGGGACTTCTATGCTGCTCCATCGCTCAACCTGAGGTGAGCTTGCTCCCTGCAGCCAGATGCTGGATACGGTACTGCGGCATCGGGTGGACCTCGTGGCTAAGGCCATGGGAAGTTCAGCTGGTCCACAGGACCCAGACACCACGGAGACCCTCACTCCGACCCCGGAGTTCGAAAACATGGCTCTACACAACAGCACGTGCGTCAAATGGGGCGACAGCCCTGACCCGCTCGCTCCCATGGTGAACCTAACAGTCGAGTTCGACACAAGAGGCATGATGAATGAAGACGAGATCTCCATCTCAGCCTCGGGCAAATTTTCAGCAGAGGAACCAGAACTCGAAATCGAGGATCCGGGAGAGGACCTCTCCAGGACCCTGGTACCTGTGCTCCCTGAATCTGACTTCTCCATCCCTGCCCTGTTCGACCTGTGCCACAGAGCAGTGGACGCGCTGAACATTCCCTGGCCGGAGCCGCCGCCTCGCCAACAGGTCACGAGGCTGGCGGGGAACTATTTTTATTCAAAACAGCAGGCAGCAACGAGGCAAAGGAAGCCCGTTTTCCCGGACTTCCTCACGGAACTGACCCGCACCTGGCCTCAGCCACGAGCGCCCATGCTCCTTCCTCTCTCACAGTTCCTCAACGTGGAAGGCATGGATGAGGCGGGAATAACCAACGCGCCTCAGATTGAGGACACACTGGCGTCCCACCTAGCTCCCAAGTCATCTGGAACGAAACCGACTCTCCCCACTAAAGCTTGCAGAGCCTCAGCGTCTCTTCTCGAGAAGTGCTACAGAGCCCAAGGACTCGCGGCGTGCACCATGAACGCGTCCGCGATGATGCAGGCTTACCTTATGGAAAAACTCCAACAACTGCAGGTAACCTCGGATAAGCAAGCTGCTGCCGACTTACTGGATGAAGCCCGCAGAGCAACAGACTTTGTTCTCTGTATGATGGGGATAACTGCTGTGGCTCAGGGCAGAGGTATGGCGGAAGTGGTCATCGCGATCCGCCACCTGTGGATGACGCTGACAGATTTACCGGAGGGACAAAAGGTGCCTTTTCTCCACCACTCAATAGAGACAGAGGGATTATTTGGTCAGACTTTGGAGCGAATCCAGACCAAGCTGGACCAAAGGTGCAAGCAAGCTGAAGCTCTCAGGATGGGCATATCCCGTCGGAGTTTCGCTCCCCCCACCCAAGGAGCCTGCTGGAGGCAGACCTGCACAGCCGCGGCACTACTTGACGACGCGTGCACCACCGCAGAAGCGGCTAGCCTATGAGGAAGAACCTCGGCAGAGACCCCCGCTGAGCCAACTTCGCTCCGAGCACGCATGGAGCAAAAACAGGTTTGTCCCACGCCAAGCGAGCAGGCATAGAGCCTCCTCGATGAACCGGGACACTCGTCAAAAACGTGTCTGATGAACCAGGCCCACGTTTACATTTTATACGACCTCCCGCCCATGCGGTAACGGGAATGTTCGCACCTTGTTCAGACTTTATTTGTAGCAAAGTACAAATGGCTGATAATTATGTTGCATGCACAAACCATGTTATCCCTGCTGTGAGTGACATCAAATCATGTATGTCGTTGCACATAAGCACAAATAAAACTCATAAAACAGCACATCTCTGTTTTATTGACGATCAAAAAAAAACACACCAACACAAATAATGTCAACAGTACGGGCCTCCCTGGCCTGTCAACCATCATAAAGGGGGGGGGGGGCACATCCCCTTCCCTCACGGTTCATGGGGTGTCAGTCTATTCAATAAGCCCCAGCAGGGTGCCTCAGGACCTGTCTCCAGAGGACAGACCCAAAGGCGTGTGCGAACAGACCCTCCACCTTTCGCGAATACGGGTGGGAGAGGGCACGTATTCCAGCACCCGCTCCATTGTGAACAAGGGGCCGGCCAATACACTAACCAGACGAACACGTGACATGTTCGCACCACAGGAGAGCACGTCGGAAGCCCCAAGGTGAACACAAATTTCACACTCTTAAAACAGTGGCTGTGATCACGTTACCGTGTGTGTAAACGGATCGGAGTCGAACCAGATTTTTCTTCCTGATTTTGAAAGGAAACTGGGCTCCTTATCAACAAATGATCTTAAGTCTGCCGGTCACAAAGGACCATCTCCACGTTCACACGTTGCAGCTGCCCCTTTATTATTCATGAAGGACATGCAACGCTCGAGCGGTAAAAGAGTAGAACGTGATTTTCCTCACAAAGCTGCATCAGACTTGCTCCCATACAACAGTATCCCACCGGGTGAGACACCAATTGGAGTTAGAAGATCTGCTCATTTACAAAAACAGCAGCCCCTCAATCCAATAAATCCTATTTTGGAGGGAAATAATAGCTTACCTGTTCCGACTCAATCTAATAAAATTAATAGACTTCATCTGTCTTCGAGGAGACTCGAACAGTGCAGTCTGTTAACACATCAACGTGGAGGCCCCCTCCCCAACCTGGTTGACCCTCAAAGGCTCACATAGGAAGTCGCAGTCCAGCCGCTTAGGCCAGGAACTGGAATTAATTCCAGCCTGTTAGCTGAAAAGGACAGGCTGATGGCTTCGGGCCTACCAGAGAATGTGGTGAAAACCATACAAAATGTCTGTGCCGGGTCAACACAGTCTCTATACGCACAGAAGTGGTGCATCTTCTAAGCCTGGTGCTCAGAAAGAAATATCATTTCTTATGCTTGCAACTTGGCTCAACTCCTAACTTTCCTTTAGGATTTACTGGAAAAGGGTCGTTCTTATTCAACGATTAAAGCGTTCCTTGCAACTATCTCTGCTTGTCACGAGGGCTAGGGATACAGGACTCCTGGAGCACATCCAATCATAATGAGATATTTGATAGGTGTGCTTCGAACCAAGCCACCTAGCAGGACCTTGACCCCTGGTTGGGATCTTGGCTTGGTCTTGGAGGCTCTTTGCGACCCAAAATTCGAGCCTCTGAGCGAGATAAAGATAGATCTTCTATTTTATAAAACTGCTCTTCTCCTGGCTCTTTGCTTGGTGAAACGTGTGGGTGACCTCCACGCTCTATCTGTACATCCGTTATGTACCATATTCTCCCCTGACGGGTCAAAGGTCACCCTGAGGCCTAATCCCGCTTATACTCCCAAGGTCTTGACCTTCAACCATAGGACTCTAGACTTTGAACTCTCCTCCTTCCCACCTGCCCCTGTCCTTACTCAAGAACAGGCGAGACTAAAGGCTGTCTGCCCTGTGAGAGCCTTTAGTTACATACATACAGAGAACAGCCAAATGGAGGGAAACAAACCAACTGTTTGTCTGCTTTGCCGCACCTGCTACAGGAAAGGTCCTATCAAGACAGCGCCTCTCACATTGGGTGACGGATGCCATTAAAAGGGCGTATGGTAGCAAAGGTCAACAAGTGCCCCATGGAGTGCATGCTCACATAACTAGGGGCTTGGCCACTTCCTGGTCATTGTTCAAGGGCATGCCAGTTGCAGACATTTGCGTTGCTGCGAACTGGACCTCATTAAACACTTTTGCAAAGTACTACAGTTTGGATGTTACTGCATGTGATGTCACTCAGGCTGTTCTTTCTAATACACAATAGAAAGTAGCTTTGAGATGCCTACTGGTCAAAGGCAGTTGGTCACACTAGCAGGCATTTTACTGAGCATTTCAAGGGCGTGAATGAATTACGTTCCCATAGCAAGTATGTTGCACCGAGAGACCACACTGAAAGGGAACTGAAAGTTATGCACCATAACTCATGTTCCCTGAAGGAAGGGAACGAGGTGCAACATAGCTGGCCCTTTTCAATGCTGAAAGCTCGGTGAAGTGCAATTTTGGAGAAAGTTGGAGAGGCGTCAGTCGCTTAAGTACCTAAAAGGTGGTACCTCTGGCGCGGGGTGACGCCCCCTGCCGTAAAAGGCGTGAATGTATTCCTTCAGGTAATCGTGCGGGGGCGCAATTCCCATAGCAAGTATGTTGCACCTCGTTCCCTTCCTTCAGGGTACATGAGTTATGGTGCATAATTTTCAGTTTTTTTCTCTCTCTCATGTTGAGGAATGGCCAAGGTCAACGCTAATGAGAATCTAAGAGGCCTGACATGATGACAGAAGGTTTATTCAGCTGGTTCACTCTGGTTAACGGTGGAGTTCCCTTATGGGCAGGGGTTAGCGTCAGATTACATGTCCTCCAGGCATATTCAGATAAAGTGGCCTTCGTCAGCCGGGGGAGTCAGATTCAGATAACACACAGTTGTTTTGGGTACAGGCAGAACATAATGACATCTACCTTGAGTCTGTGTTGGTCCAAAAACGGTCCAGAAAATGTCCAAATTATGTGGCCACACACCGATGGAACGTACCTGTGTAAAAATCCCTGAGATCGGATCCATTTTGCCCAAGGCAACTGAGTCTGGATACACAGACAAGAACCAAGCCATCACAAAGGCAAGCAGCGTGATCGGGTGTCAATTTGCTGCCGACGACTTCCTTAATTGTAGATAAAACCAGCAGCCAGCTGAATCCAAAAAGTAGGAACCAGTTATCATAAATCCAATTAAATATGAGTCCTTTAGATCCACAGATGCCAGCAGAGATACTTCATCAAGTCTTCAAGTCGATGAGATATACTGTACAGCTGTGTGCATGCCAACAGGGCAAATCGGCTCGCCTAAAGTCTGTCTTCTCTTTGAAGAAATGTTATCAAATTGTGTAGAGCGACCAACTGGCCAAATAAGTCCATAGTTGTTTTTTTTTTTTTTTCTTTTTTCTTTTCTTTTTTTGTCCTTCTGGATGGAAGGCAAAATGTCTCAGCACAATAAAAGAGACTGTCCAAATGACCTGACTGAAAACTGTTGGAAAATAATGTTTTGTTATCGAAGAAGCTTACATCATTACAAATTCATTAAAAAAATGTTTACTGACAGCTTGTGTTTAAAAAAAAAATATATGTTAATTTCGGTGTTCATGTTCAATTTGTTTCAACACATTTTACTCATAGAACAAAGATTTAGATAAAAAAATATTGTGTGTTATAAGTCACTAGTTGAAGAAATCTCCCTAAAGACTAGAGAACACCAAATTTAGGTATATAAACAAGCAGGTGCTCTCTGTTCTTTTTTTAATTTAATTTAATTCTGGATGTGTGATGTTATATTCACATCTGTCTATATGAGTACTGTGGCTGCTGCCATGTAAATGGATAAGTTGCTGGCATGTGGTGGGAGTCAGCCTCAGCTTTAAAAATGGTTAATGCCTTCTCTTCAGGCTCTCCTGTCAAATGCAAGAGTTTGCAAACGTATCACAAATAACAAGAAACTAAATACCACCAATGTCAGCGTGGGAGACAGTAAATACATGGCAAATTGCAAAGTGTGCCACTGGGTATTTTCTGTCACCAGTGGAGGAGTGTATGATGTTAAGCAACGTGGCCTGTACTAAACAAATAAGAACTTCTGCTCAATTTTTACATTTATTTTCCTCTGCATCACAATGATTAATGTGACACTGACATTAAAATTAAATATTTTTTTTGTTATTGCTATGTGCTAAACCACAATTATTTGACTTGCATTTAAAATGGCTAGCTATCGCATTTCTTACTTATTTTAAAACTGAAAGTTCAAATAACTGAACATTCCTCCTATTTCTAAAAGAGTTACATTTAAAGGGGACCACACATGCAAAATTCACTTTTTAATGTTTTTTTACTAAACTTTGGGTATTTACTTCATAAAAAAACAGTCCTTGTGCCAAAAAAATGCACCCAGTGGTTTATTTACTCTAAGTAGATTTATTTGTCTGTGATTAAAAACGCTCCGTTTCACACTTCCTGCGGTTTGTGATGTCACAAACCGTAGCCAATCACCTCAAACCTGAGTCCAGCCCCTCACCTAGCAACCCCTGGTGATGCTCCACCCACTTGAGTATAAAAGATGTCACGGTTGCCTAGCGGTTTAGGAGCTGACCTGGCGGTCATTTATTCATTTATTTATCCCCCGGGGGGCTAGGGGTTTGCCCTGCTCCAGCCATGCAGCACATCTCGAGTAAAACCAGAATGTTTTATTACCTTGTTTGAATGAACTCTGTCTCGTTGAAACTGTGCACACACACTCTCGCGGTTTGGACTTGTTTCTTATATGATGAAGGACTACTTTTTCACAACTGTCAGTTTGGTTGAGCGGTTATGACACTCAAGCGCCACGCAGGAGAGCGGAGATCGCATCTTGTTTACGGCGTCTTTTTTTCCCCCCCTTTTTTTAAAAGCCTTTTGTTTCGGAGAAATCGGGTGAGACTAGATATATACATCGACATAATAATACTTTATAATTGTTATTTTTACGTTTTAGTTCAATTTTTAGTGTAATATCGCTCCCAACGCGCAGCCGGCAGAATGAATGAACACACACACAGTGTGTGACTCTCGCGGGGCGACAGTCTATACCATCAAGCACCACTGATCGATATATTTTCAGATTAGCAACTTATTTATTTTAAGAATACCTTTCACTTCATCAAAATCTAATCAAAACTTCAGCGTTCTAAATGTAGGTGGTTGTGATTATTTCTTATACGATGAAAGACTGCTTTTTGCATGACTACCCGGTTGGCCCAGAGGTAGTGAACCGGACTCGTAATCCGAAGGACACGGGTTCGCGTCCCGGTCGCGGCATCTCTTTTTTTTTTTTTAAGCCTTTTGTTTTGCAGACCGCCGGCGAAGACACCATTTGCGTGCGGGAGTTGTTGGGAGCTACTGACTTTTGAGGTCCGGGGGTCCGGTCAAAGGTTGCCTCATGCGGATAAATTAACTGGAGCGAGACATTCTGTGAACTTTGTGTGTGTGGACTGAAGCACGCTCCCAAACGAGCGGAGCTAACACCCCCGCTCGGAGGAGGAAAAGCTATTCGAGGCTAATGCTAAAAAAAGGAGCTGCAAATGGCGGCGCGCGCAGAGGGCTTTTGGTAAGTTATCTTAAGCTACTAGCACTAACAGTAAGTCAAATGAGTAATAAAAAAGAGCTAATTTTAAAATAACAACATATTAGAGATACTGGCTGTTACAGAGGGCGTAGTAAATGTAAATAGGTCTTTGTAGGGCGTGGCTTTCAGACCTCATTATTCATAAACCGGTCGTTTAGAACGGAAGTGAAATTTGGCAGAATTAGAAAGGGGATATTTTATTATCCAAGCATTATTTTGTGTATAAAATTGACTGAAAATGGTCTCGATAGCCCACAGATAAACCACAAAAAATTATATATCCTACATTTGGTCCCCTTTAAAATAATTTTAAATAACTTAAAGCAATAATACAAGACATGGCATTGTACATACATGGTATTGTACATTTCAAAGCAAACACAACAAGCTCTATATTTGAGGTACATGATTTTGCTATAGTTTATCTTTATTGTGAAGGAAGGAGTTTAAGCATTCATGCAAATGTCAGCATCATATTTTGCAGTAAAAAGTATTACGTAAATTAACAGAAATAATATAAGGCTTCTTCATGTTAAAGATTGCAATTCAAACAAAATTATATATATATATACATATATATATATATA
>JBBPBX010003857.1:65149-79993 GCA_038048925.1 Garcialebias charrua | reverse complement strand
TTTAACAACCCTTTAAAATACACCAAAATGCAGGAAATCACATCTAATTTATTCAACATTTTATGGGGGAGGACTCCCAAATAAATAAGCTGAAAGGAGCACAACAACCTGAAACTGGTAGAAAGAACTTAATTAGACTGACCTTACAAGAAAAATCTTAAACATACCCGAAAACAGCTGAAATTAGCTACAAAAGGCTAAAAAGCTAGCTGAAAAGGTATAACAAACTTAAATTACAATAAAACAACAGAAATAATGCCCAATTAGGCTGAAAGAAGTAGAAATGAGCATAAAAACATGGTAATTATCTGAAAAAAACTAACAAAAAAAAGACAAAAAAACAACAGCAATTAGCAAAAATAGCGGAAATGTATCTAATAAAGCAGAAAAAAGCTTAAATTACCAATAGGAAGTGGAGAGAGCAACTTTAGCTGAATTAGGCTGAAAAAAAAAGTATTGAGTGCCATAAACTACATACACTTACACAGCAACCGCCTCACTTGGAAAGCCCTCTGCATGGCAGGTGATCCCACACACCCACTACACAGCTGCTTCAGACTGCTGCCATCAGGGAGGAGACTGAGGAGTCTCCAGGCTCGAACCAGCAGACTGAGAGACAGCTCTGTTCATCAGGCAGTCAGGATGCTAAACACTCTGCCTGCTCTGCCTCCCCTCCCATTTGAACTGCCTTAACACAAAAAACTTTCTCACACATTACCACACAACACAAAGATTTTAACACTGGACTCTGTGTCATCAAACGGGTTATTCACTAAACTCTCGGTCATGTGCTCATTCAGTTTGCACTACTTCTCATATTTGCACTAATGTTTGTATTACATTACTGCCTATAGTCATACTACTGTTTACATTCACTGTTTACATTTATTAATACTGTTTACATTTATTACTACTGTTTACATTTATTACTACTGTTTACATTTACACTACTTTTATATCTACACTACTGCTGATACATATACAGTATTCTCTGACTAGCCTTATTTAAGGATGCCCAATGTGCCTTACTGCATATGCCACTTTGCCTCTATACCAACATCAACTACCTCATACATATACTGTGTACATTAACTCATATGCTGCTTTGCCACTCTTTGCAAATGTCAATGCTAGAACCTTCAGTTTATTTTATAGATATACTTTTTATACTTTTTATACTACTATGCAAAAACTCAGGACAGTATTACACTTTTATTATTTCATTTTATGCTTATGTTCATTAAATGTTTAGTGTTTTAGTGTTGGTGTAAATTTTCATACTTTTATACTACTATGCAAAAACTCAGGACAGTGTTACACTTTTACTATTTTATGCTTATGTTTATTAAATGTTTCAGTGTTTTAGTGTTTTACTGTTGCACCGAGGGACTGAGAGAAACACAATTTCAATCCTGTGTATGTCCTGTATATTGCAGTTCTGACAATAAAGTTGACTTTGACTTTGACTTTGACTTTTGACTTTGATAAATGTGGAATTAGCTGAAAAAGCTAAAATTAGCATAAAAAATGTCTAAATAGCAGCTGAAATAGTGGAAAAAAGCTGAAACTTGCAGAAATGAGCTATAAGGAGCATAACAAGTTGCAATGAGCAGAAAGAGGTTTGAAGAAACAGAAAAAAATTACTTAGCAGAAAGAATCTGAAATAAGCACAAAACAGCTGGAATTAGCTGAAAGTAGCTGAAAAAAGGATTACATTTCCTCAAGGAAGTTGAAAGAAGCTGAAGCAGAACAAAATGTGAAAAGGATCAGTAAAAGATTGTAAACACATCTAAAGGTTTGAAGGATGGAAAATGAGCTGAATTCATTTTCTATGAAGGAAAAACGTGTCAGAAAATGCTAAATATTTCAAAAAGATAAAGGTTGTACCAATACTAAAAGTCATAGCAGGATTGTTCTGAAAAAGCTGAATGTTTTGATTTATGATTTGTTGAAATAGCACAACATCAAAAAAGGCGTTCAATACAGAACAACTGGACTTTATTTGTAGCAACAAGACGTTTCGCTCATCATCCGATGAACTTCTCTCTCCCTCTCACAGTCTCCTCATCGAATTGAGAAAGCTCATCGGATGATGAGCGAAACGTCTTGTTGCTACAAATAAAGTCCAGTTGTTCTGTATTGAACGCCTTTTTTGATTTTATCATGTCCTGGACGACTGAGAATCTTCACCAGCAAATAGCACAACAAATTGTGGAATGAGAAAGATGTTGAACAATAAACAGAAGAAAAATGGATCACAATACTGTAGTGTGAATGAACATTCACTCCATTAATCTGCTCTAAATTACATTATCTGCTTTGTTGGTGTTTTTCTGTTTTTATTTCAGCCTGTTACATTTATTTGTGAAAAACTAACACAGACTGGTATTGTTCAAAGGTTGGAACCTTTTAGTGACCGAATCTGGATAAGCTCATCACGAAGGATTAAACTCATTTGACTGTTCTGGACGAGTTAGTCCATTTTCCACCGTTCATATTTGGAAGTCATTGTGTTTTCTAGTGAAACCTGAATATTTCTTAAAGTAAAAAAATAAAGTACAGGTGCTTTGGTATTCTCTTCTGCCTCGCTTCTGAACCATTTACGATTGCCCTGACCCGCTGGCACTCACTCGGCCCCTCGTGGTCCGCCACCGGCGTCGGGGGAGATCCTGATCCAGAGAAGCCATGGCTGCTCCTCAAACCCGCCGGCAGATGCTCCCTTCTCCCCCTGCCTCGCCAGCCGGCACCGTGCCGCTCCCGACATGCCTACGTGTCGGTCTTCATCTGTCCATTCGTCCATCCATCTGTCCATCAAACAGCAGAGGCCTCAGTCATAAAAGTGCATCATGGGAGGATTGAGGTATTTGTTGCCTCGTAACGCTTACAGGACGAATACTATCTAAAGCAGTGGGGGCATTGTTTATTAAAAACAATATGTTCCATGAATCATTGACCGAGAGATGCGGTTCAGGGCTGGCTGATGAATGATTGATGGAAATATGTGACAGCTCTGAGCCTTTTTCCGGTTTCAGGATATTTTTAGATGCCAATTGTGCAAGTCCATAAATCCCAAAACAGGACAGACTCAGACATTTAAAATAAAAGTTTTCATTTGATTTAAGTAATGAGTTCTAATGGCTCCTGATATAAGTGGTTTTAGCCACTTTAAGCTATAACTTTAAATCAGTGCTAACTCAGAATTTGAACAAATTAATCTCTTGCTAACTTCTGAGTAACTCTAATTATGAAGGAAATTTGGGGAAAGGTAGATCTCTCATTGGCTTTCTTATTTTATATTTGACTGACACTGAATTCTGTTTATCAGTTGCTATTTTTGCATTTTTTTTTTTACGTTTGTTTACAATAACTTACTCTACAGAATTACATGGTAATGTCTTCAATTTCTTTTAAAGCAATAGGTTTTTAAATCTGCTTCAGCAAATTGGCTTTGTTTTGATCTTCTTATGCTAATTTTAATTTAGCTTTGCCTTTTGCCACATTTAGCTTCTAGCTACCGGTACTTTTTTGATACTACTGTAGTTGCTTTTAGCTATCCTTTTACTATTTTTAACCATTTCAATTAATTCCAACAAAGTTCAATCAGGTCATCCGGATGGTTTCTTTTGTGTCTTTTTTTTTCCTTAGATTTTTCGTCGTTCATCCAAAGGACTTCATCAGTCAGAGGAGACAGCAAATTGAGTCCCACAAGCAGCACACCCACATAGTGGACCAACCAGCTTGGTGATAAGATGGTTTCTGGGGCCCGCCCATTCCCCTGTCGACTCCTCTGAGGCAAACAGAGCTACAGTGGTTCAAAACATCAAAGTTCATGCTCAATGCCACTTTTTCAAAAATGTATTTATTTATTCATTCATTCATTCATTCAATTAAAATAAACAAAATAAATCAATTAAAAAGAAAATCACTGGATGAAAAGGGTGTAGATAGAAAAATAAAATGCTTATAATAATCCACCCCTTATTTAAAATATATACAAAATAACTACAAACAAACAACAATTCAAGCTTGAACAATCTCCACAATGAAAACAAACACATCGGGCATCCTTCCCATGGTATCATACCTCCCCAACAGTTTGAACTTACTGGTAATAGTATTTTTAAATATATAAATTGTTTTAGAAATTTTTATGGCGATAACAGCGCAGCAGCACTCCTTCAGACTACAGTAGTTCTAAATGGAGGTTTTACAAACATTTCCATGGTTATAATGACTCTCTTTTAAACAAATTTTAATTAAATATTTGGGGTAATATTTTTATGAACTTTATAAATGACTTGTAAAATACTATATTCAACCAAATCATAAATTTTAATAATTTCAACTGATGAAATAATATATTTGTTGGGTGACCACAGCACTTCCTACTAATAATTCTTATAGCTATTTCTTGTAAAATAAAAATAGGATTTGTAATTGTTTTGTTTGCTTTCCCCCAAACTTCAATACAATGAGTTAAATATGGAACAATCATTACATTATACAATATATACAAATCTTTGTCATTCAAAAACTCTTTTACTTTATACAATAATGCAATTGATTTTGCTATTTTTATTCTTAAGTAATTTACATGAGATTTCAATGTCATATTCTCATCAATAACGACACACCAACATTTTATTTAATTAACTTTATGAATTTCAACTCTGTCTGTTTTAAATGGGATTTTGATCATTTAATTTCAATTACTAAATAGCATGTAGTTATCTTATTTTTTTCCAAATTTAATGATAACTTATTAAGCTGGAGCCAAGTTTGTATTTTTATGAATTCTGCCAGTGTCATCTCTAACATCCGTTGAATATCTTCACCTGAACAAAAAATGTGGCATCTTCTGCAAATAAAACACACTTCAAAAGCTCTGACACATCAACCAGATCATTCACATACAAAATAAACAACTTTGGTCCCAACACAGAACCTTGACGAACTCCAAACTTTGATTATGTGCTGCTGATTATCCATGCTGCTGACCTCATGCTGCTGATTATTTCATGCTGCTGTATTCATTCGTACCCATCTGAACATACAGACTCATGTTTGGGCTGCTGTTGTTAGACATACTATTTTACATTATTAGTGTTTAGTTTAGATATTAGATCCTTATCTACTGTTTATACTTTACATTTTACTATTGTTGGGTGTAACTGGGACTGTGTGTACATAATTTCATTCCAGCTCATGTACCACATGTGGTGACATAACAATAACCCCACTTGAACTTGAACAATCCAGGTAGAAAATTATGATGAAGTCCTCTGGATAAAGGACAAAACATCTCAACAACAATAAAAATAAATAAATAAACTTTCCAGACTGAACTTTGTTGGATTTTCTACTTGGATTATTGAGCATGAACTTTGACATTTGAATTAAGGTTATGCTTCAGAAATAAATGGAAGTAAATAGGCTCCAATAGGGATAGAAATACAAGCCTCTTAGCTAAATATCTCAAGATTTAGTCTACAGATTTTAATGGAAGCTCTCAGAAAGTCAGTTTTGTAACTTTTGAAGTTAACCTGATCCAAGATTCTACCACATTTATCAATTTTACCAAACAAAAACTGATATTTTCCTCATTTTTGCAGGTATTGAGCTAATATTCAGCATGGTTGTAGCTGAGAGTCATCCCCAACACATATTCAGAGTCCAACTGTGCAAGACTTTTTTTTTTAAAACCTCAATAAATCTGTTGGGAGTCAACCTTGTTAGCAAAATAATGACCCACTGTACAGATTTTAATGAAACTTTCAGAAAGTGACTAGCAAACATAAAAAAATGACTAAAATCAGTGACTTTTACAAATATTTATCAAAAAGTTGGTGTAGTAGTAGCTGAGACTCATCCCCAACTTAAATGCCAATAGATCACACAATATTTACTTCAAACTTTGACAAAAATCAAATGCAAGATTTATTTTTGTTTACTTATCTTTATAGTTTTGTCGCACAAATAAAGTTTGTTTTCCGTGGCTCCATGTTTCATCAGCTTGTGACTAATAACAGCAAGCCAGTCATTCCTATGTGTACTGAGCTTTCCCAAATACTGTCACAGATTTTACAAACAGGAAACTTTCTCGACAGCACACTTGTTAATGCATAAATCACACCAATAATGGCACAAACTTAGTTTGTCTTGTGTGTGGGTTTTCTTCCAGGGGCTAATGAACTCTGGAAGGGGCCACCGGCCATCTGTGGTCTCACGTTCATGTGTGTTTACGCGCGAGCTGTGGTCCGGTGTCCACTGGGGACACTCGGCTGCTGCCCCATTTTTCTCACTCCCATGTCGGACCGGGACCATCTGATGGGATCGAGAGGGGGGTGGGGGGCTGCTAAAGACCAGTGTCACATCTCTATATTTGGCTGTAGCTGCTGTTGCTGCCAGGGCCCAGCACTGCAGTTGTTTTCCAAAATTCATGGGGGCAATCGATGATAATGAGGAAGGACATTTTAATTAGGACCATCGCAACCTGGGTGAGGCACGCTGGCTCGCTCTGCGGGGGGGGCGCAAATCTGAGCGGGAGGGTGTCTGGTCGCCATTGCACCTCCTTCTGAGAGGGTGAAAGTCTCGCCGCATTTTTAAGGGGAAAATTAAACCAAATCGAAACAAAGCTTTTCTTTGATACAAACTTTACTGGCAGTTCTATTTTAAAGTTGAACAAATCGCAGCCGAGTCATAGTTTACGTAGTTACACATGCACTAGATTAAATGAGCCGAACCTGCTGAGTGGAAACTCTCTGGTTTGACTGCTACACACTGACCTAACTGGAGAGGGTTCACTCAGGCATCAGTAAGGGCTAGCAGAAGCATTTCATGCACCGCAGCTGGATTTTTAACCCAGTTATGGATTTGTGACATTAAACACCAGTCATTAAAAACAATTGGGTTTACAACTAAAGATTTGTATCACCTGCTGCCAAAAACCAAAGGCAGGTGATAATGTTTCTATTTGTGTGAATTAGGCCTGTCACGATAAACAATAAATCAATCAGATGAATGAAAGTCCAGGATTTTAACGGCCACCGAAAAAGAAAGCGAGGCAGCTGGTGGAGGTTCCACAGCAGCAGACCTCCGAGAAGAGCTGGCTCCATCTTCAGATCTCGACATGTTCTGTTCGCGGGGTCACCAGTGTGGAGGAGTAGAAAAGATGACACAGAAACTGGATGCAGAACTTCACTTTACTCAACTCCAACAAACTCTGAGCGGTAAGCGCCAAAACCACACCTTACACATAAACCTTTTCAAAATAAAACATCCTGTCCTCTGGGTACAACATCCTGTCCTCTGGGTGTGAGTAGAGTCCCCTAGTGGTCCGCCACAATATAGGAGAAACTCAGAGTAGAACCGCTACTCCTCCTTATCGAAAGGAGCCAGTTGAGATGGTTCAGGCATTTGGTAAGGATGCTCCCTTGATGCCTCCTTAAAGAGGTGCTTCAGTCATGTCCAACTGGGAGGAGACCCCGGGGAAGACCCAGGACATGCTGGAGAGACTACGTCTCTCGGTTGGCCTGGTAACACCTTGGGGTCCTCCTAGAAGAGCTGGAAGAGGTGGTTGTAGAATGATATGCCTGGGTCTCCCTGCTCAAGCTGCTGACCCCACGACCCAACTTTGGAAAAAGCAGAATATAATGGATGGATGAGGTTCTCAACAAAGATAGTTTTATTCTAGTAAGTTTTGGCCAAGATGGAGTAGAGGCAGGACAGACAGGCAACTCGGGAACTGAAACTCCCAGGTTTGATCCCTAATCATGAGCTGTGGTCTTAGCTAAAGCACATCTCGTGGTGTCTCTGAGCAGCACACCTTATCCCCAAAAATGCTCCCTAGGAACTTTCAATTGCTGCCCACTGCACCACCTGGTGGTGGATGGGTTAAATGCAGAGATCCAATTTCGCCATTGTATTGGGAACATACAATGATGACAATACATAACATGTTATTATTATTATTGTTATTATTATTATTGTTATCATTATTATTATTATTATTATTATTATTATTATTACTACCGACACTACGTTAAAATTAGATGTAGCAGTAGCCAAGAGTCATCTATGATACTCTGAGTGTGACATCTGGTAATACCGCATGAGATCACATATAACGTTATTTTCGAGGTTTGACCAAAATATCAATAACTGTCATTTTTCAGCACATGATGATTTTGGTTTAAAGCTTTGGAATCAAAGGCCACACAGGATATGCAATTAAACTAAGGCATGATAGGGCTTTCATTGCCAGAAAGTTACCAACAACTAGCCCACGATCAGCACAGTTAAGTCATGCAAGGACCACAGCTCATGACAATCACACTCAGTTTTGCAGGAATATAGAGGCACATTTATTATTCACATATTTCCTCATGAAATTTAACTATTGGATCATTCATCATAGTTGCAAAAGAAAATCTATGAAATTAGCTAAACCATTACGTCATATTTCACGGGGGTAGCATGCACTGTGATGTTAAAACCACGGGGAACATTCAATAGAAATTCTAGTAATTAATTCAGACACGTTCAGTTTCATTGCAGTTTGATTTAAAAATGTTCCAATTTGGACGAGAATGGTGGAGAAGTTATAGAGGCACACATCTCTAGTGTGTGACCATCATCACGTTCAGTGGGGGGAAACAATTATTTAATCTCCTGCTGAGTTTGTAGGTTTGCCCGCACAAATTTAGCAGTCTATTTCTATTTTTTATGTTGCATTTTAACAGAAAGAGACAAAATACCAACTACCGGTATAAAAATCCAGAGAAAATAAAATATTCATGAACGTTAAAGATGGATTCACAAACGATTGATTTATAATGACCCAGACAAAATTTTAGCACCATGAATACATGCACTTATGGCAAACAAATGACGATCAATCGTTTATTTAAAGTATTTAAAGACAGTGTAAAGTGAAATTAAATGTGTGTTTTTAGTTTGTCACAAATCCGTGTATGGTTCGTTCTTTGGTTATTCCGTTTCAAAATAAAAACCAAATAACCAAACAAGCTTTTGTTATTCCGTTTTTTCGTTTTAAAACGAAATTACAAAAACGGTTTTTAAACGGTTTTTTCGTTATTTCGTTTTTAAAACGAAATTAGAAAAACAGAACTTGCAAACATAAAAAAAGGGGAACGTTTTGGTTTTTGGTTAAACCAAAGACGAGCTTTTATTTTGTTAATTGAACACGGGAGTTTATGGCGGAAACCGGAAATGAACTCCCGGTGCTGTGCGAATTTCTGTTCCCCCGTGAGAATCTGAGCTACAAATTAAAACAACAAGCGTATTTTATTTTTGCTGAACATACTATTTGCTTTAATTTTTGACGTGTGTGGGGTGTCAGCTTGACGCAGTTGAGAATCTGTTCCCCCTGTGTTGGGAGCGCGCACTGCTGCAACCCGAGAGGCGGATCCGACCGTCTTTTTTTTATTTTTATTAAATTTATTAAATTTATTCATTTAACATTGAAACATAACGAAAAAACATTTCATAAATATGTGAAAAAAGAATACATAAAATGAAAGGTGGCAGAAAGAAGAAGAATTCTTATTATGTCTGCCCCTTTTTTTCAAAAACAAAACATTTTCAAACAATCAATTCAAAACATAATCATTATAGAAATAACAGTTGAAAAGAGTAATTTTCACTTGTCTTCAAGGCGCATCTCTCTGTGAAACGAGTCCACACTATCTTGTCACGGTTATAACTCATTTTAATACTCCTGGTAAATAAATAAATATAAACCCTAAAATAAACCTGGTCTTGTGTGGGGTGTTAGCCTGGCCCTCGCCCTCCTACGCATCTCCGCTCAATTCTCATTTCCCTTCACTGCTCAGTCTGGGACTTCTCCCATCCACAAGGATTTCTCCGGTAGATTTTTGACCGGACCAATCAGAGAACAGAAGGAGCGGAGCTTTTGGCCCCTAACCCACGCCCCCACCTGTCCTGTCCCAGCGCGCAGCCAGCGAGCACCCGCATGTTCTTATTCAAAGCGATGCAGGACTGTTTTATATCTGACACAAATGTATTAATTTCCCCTTCTTAATCCCTTATCTGGAGTTTTCTGGAGTTTTTTTTGTAAAAAGTCAAGTAATCGCTCCCTCCTCCTCTCCCTCTGCTGAGTGAAATGAACGAGGAAGAGCCTCAGGTTGTCACGAGAGAATTAAACTTGGGTTTTACGTTGCTGCCCGAGTCCCTGCATATTTTCTGGCCTTATGGTGAGCTGGACCAGAGCTACATGGTTTTATTTTTATTTTTTAAGACGTTTTATTTCCATAAACACAGAATATCCAGTGGTAGCGAGACGACATGCAGCAGGGAGTGGAGCAGATCTCAAGTTCACGAGAGCAGAGGAAGCAGACCATATATGGCTCTGAGGGGGAGGGAGCAGAATGCTTTTCCTGTTCAAAAATGTTCTAAGATCCAATGGTCTTGTTCCTCAGCAGAGGCCACGCCTCCAGCAAGAATCGGTTTTCTATTAAGAGATCCCAGACCCTTGTCCGAAGCGAAGTGAAGGACAGGGTCTGGTTTTAACCAGGCCAGAGCCATATAAAGTGAGAGTTGCGACACTTCCATAGAGTGCCGTTGTAAGAATGGAATGCGGAAGTCACGTGGGTCATGGAGGGGGCGATTTGTTCCATGTCTGTTGAACAGTCTGACTCTGCCTGCAGTAGCGCTCCGTCGCTGCCAGAGGGCGCAGCTCCACAAGGTTTCCATAGCCGTTGTTTGGAACGATTGACAGCCTATCGGCGACATCAAAGAGTGTCGGAACTCTCTATATATATGGCTCTGAACCAGGCTAGTGGGGTGTTATAACCTAGTTTTTTTTTAAATCACTGACAGAATCTAGATTTGGTCAAGTAACCTGCCAAATAGCTAAAAATTTTAATAATACAAATTATCAGTCAGCCACCAACACATCATATATATTTATAATTGTTATTACTTATATTGAAGGATGGACGCAGCTGATAGCAGGACAAGAAAACTTCCTGCAAAGATAAGTGTAGGCTTTCTGGTAGGCTAAATCTCGTTCAAATTAAAAACGACTGGAGAAAAATTATTTCCAGCTGCTATTTTTGTTAGTTAATGTCTGTTTTTTCCATTATTTGAGAGAAAAAATGATTTTAGAAATAAAGTCAGAGTCAGAGAATCTTTATTGTCATTTGCACCACATGTGGTACATGTGATGAAAGGAGATTATGTACACAGGGTCCCAGTTACATCCAACAATAAAATGTAAAAGAAGAGCAATAAATAAATAACATCTAAGATATGAACTAAGAAAAACATCAAGTTAAAATACACTAAATAAAAAATACACGCATCACTAATATCATAGAAAACCATTACTCCAGACAGCACATGTGTGAGCAGATGTGCACAATGAACACAGCAACATAAAACAGATCAGCAGCAACAAGAAACAGATCAGCAGCAACATGAAACAGATCAGCAGCAACATGATGTGATATTTCACAGTGATTATTCTGGTTATTTATTCATGAGTCTAACAGCCTCAGGGTAGAAGCTGTTCCTCAGTCTAGTGGTTCTACATTTGATGCTCCTCAACCTCCGTCCTGAAGGGAGTGGGGCAAAGAGTGTGTGTGCTGGGTGAGTGGGGTCTTTCATGATGCAGGTGGCTCTCTTCCTGCATCTGGAGGTGTAGATGTCTGTGATGGTGGGGAGACTGACTCCAACATCTTCTGTGCAGCCTTCACCACTCTCTGCAGAGCTTTTCTTTTTGCAGCTGTGCAACCTTCACCACTCTCTGTAGAGCTTTTCTTTCTGCAGCTGTGCAGCCTCCATGCCACACGTTGATGCTGGAGCACAGGATGCTCTCCACTGCACACCTGTAGAAGACACAAATGTATTAAAGGAGACCACATATAGGTATTTAAAATTTTTATGTTATGTCTGTGTGCTATCTTGACAATATTAATTCATTTTAATACACAAAATAATTCTTAGATAATTAATTATACCCTTTTTAATTCTGCCATTTTTAACTTTCGTTTTGAACGACCGGTTTCTTGAAGTCCACGCCCTTCAACGATCTGTTTACGCCCTCTGTAACAGCCAGTATCTGTAATGTGTTGTTGTTTTAAAATTAGCTCTTTTTTTATTACTCATTTGACTTACTGTTAGTGCTAGCTTAAGATAACTTACCGAAACCCGTCTGAGCGCGCCGCAATTAGCTGCTCCTTTTAGCATGAGACCACCCGAATCCGAAGCTAATGTTAGCTTGTTCCTCTTCCGGTGTTCGCCAGCTCCGCTCGTTGCACGCGGAGATTTTGGGAGTTATCGCTGTTCCAGTCAAGACAACAAAGTTCACCAAGTGTCTCCCGTAAATTAATCAGTAAGGAGAAGGTCCTCGCTGCTGCGAGGCTGCTGCGAGGGCAGCAGCGAGGCTGTACAATTGAAGCTCCGCTCCATCCGCCAGAAGAGGGTCCCGTTGCCGCTGGTCCCTACGCCGGGGGTCCGCTCGTTTAATTTTTGACGGCTGCGCGTTGGGAGCGATCGCAAATACACTAAAAATTGAACTAAAATATAAAAATAACAATTATACTTTATTTATAAAGCCATTTAAAAAAACCACAGCTGCAACAAAGTGCTGTACACATGAAATTAAGAACATATAAACAAAAGATGAGATGAAATCATGAAAAACAACAGTCATGTGTTTAATACAGAAGTGGGTTGAGCCTAACCAGGGGTTGCTAGGTGAGGGGCTGGACTCAGGTTTGAGGTGATTGGCTACGGCCTGTGACGTCAATAACTGCAGGAAGTGTGAATCCTGGTGTATTTATCAAAAATAAATAAATCTACTTAGAGTAAATAAACCACTGGGTGCATTTTTTTGGCACAAGGACTGTTTTTTTATGAAGTAAATACCCAAAGTTGAGTAAAAAAAACATTAAAAAGTGAATTTTGCATCTGTGGTCCCCTTTAAATATTAGAAACCTTTAGTTTATTTTAGTTATACTTTTTATACTCTTTTTTTATACTAGTATGCAAAAACTCAGGACAGTATTATGTTCATTAAATGTTTAATGTTTTAGTTTTAGTTTTAGAGTTGGTGTAAATTTTCATACTCTTATACCACTATGCAAAAACTCAGGACAGTGTTAGTTTTACTATTTTATGCTTATGTCTATTATTATATGTTTCAGTGTTTCAATGTTTAGATGTTTACTGTTGCACCGAGGGACTGAGAGAAACGCAATTTCGGTCCTGTGTATGTCCTGTACAGTACATATTGCAGATCTGACAATAAAGTTGACTTTGACTTTTGACTTTGAGAAGGAGGTGAGGACTGGGCTGCTCAGACCAGCTCGTCTCAGCCGTCTGAGGAAGTAGAGTCTCTGATGACCTTTCTTGATCAGGCTGGTGGTGTTGTTGCTCCAGCTGAGGTTATCATTCATGTGTACACCCAAGTATTTGTAGCTGGAGACCACTTCCAATGCAGATCCTCTTATGTTCAGTGGGGTGTGGGTGTGTTTGTTCCTGTGAAGTGGATACATGTTTTGGGGCGGCCGTGGTGTAGTGGTAATGGCAGTCGACTCCTGATCGGAAGGTTGGAGGTTCGAATCCCGCATCCGCCCACCATGTGTCGTTGTGCTCCCTGGGCAAGACACTTAACCCCGAGTTGCTCCCGGTAGGACTGGATGGCGCCTTGCAAGGCAGGCTACCACTACCGGTGTATGAATGTCTGAATGAATGGGTGGATGGCTGGTATTAAAAAGCGCTTTGGGGTTCCTCACAGGGGGCTGGAAAGCGCTATATAAATAAGCTCCATTTACCATTTACCATTCACCACTCTCAGCAGAGCTTTTCTTTCTGCAGCTGTGCAGCCTTCACCACTCTCTGTAGAGCTTTTCTTTCTGCAGCTGTGCAGCCTCCATGCCACACGTTGATGCTGGAGCACAGGATGCTCTCCACTGCACACCTGTAGAAGGAGGTGAGGACTGAGCTTCTCAGACCAGCTCGTCTCAGCCGTCTGAGGAAGTAGAGTCTCTGATGACCTTTCTTGATCAGGCTGGTGGTGTTGTTGCTCCAGCTGAGGTTATCATTCATGTGTACACCCAAGTACTTGTAGCTGGAGACCACTTCCACTGCAGATCCTCTTATGTTCAGTGGGGTGTGGGTGTGTTTGTTCCTGTGAAGTGGATACATATTTTTAAAAATCTATTATAAAAAGCAGTGTTTGAGTTGTTACACTGTTTAATATATAATTGCCAGATTCACTCACATGTTGTCGCAACTGATGGTAAGGCTGGTGCACCTCTCTTAAGACCCTACCGACCGGTTTCTCCAGCATGTATCCCAATAGATGACAAGTATCCCGTCATAAATTTCCGTCCGTAGGATGGTCCTGTCTAACACACACACAAATGTAAAATGTTATCTGATGTACTGCGGTCAAACCAGTCAACATTAGTTCTCTCTTAAAGATTTGTGTGGCTCATACATGGTGCATTACAATAAGAGAAACAGAAAGTGCCCCTGCAGTCAAAAAACAATGAGAGAAAATGAGATGCATACAGTATTTATAAACAATATACAATTATGCCATACTTATTACTTTCACATACCTATAATATATCAAGAATAAATATGTCAGTTTTAGATTTTGTATAAAAGAGCAAGTCAAAGTACCTCAAAATGCCTCTTTCAGTTTGCTTTTCTATGACCTCTATTCAAAATTCATATTTCATGTTCAGTGTTACAAAGAAGAAGTTAATATTTATTTGTTTGATGGCTGTTACTATTTTTTCCTGAAAAGGTGTTTACGATATATATATATATATATATATATATATATAT
>JBBPBX010003857.1:30805-41284 GCA_038048925.1 Garcialebias charrua | reverse complement strand
CACCCCTACCAAGGACTCCCAAGAAGGTCGGATACTCTGAACTGCCATTCGGTGCATAGGCACAGACAACAGTCAGAGCCCATACCCCCACCCGAAGGCAAAAGGAAGCCACCCTCTCATCTACCGGGGAGAACACCAACACACAGGCATCAAGTTTGGGAACTACAAGTAGATCCACACCAGTTCAGCGCCTCTCACCATGAGCAACTCCAGAGCGGAATAAGGTCCAGCCCTTCTCAAGGAGATTGGTTCCAGAGCCCATGCTGTGCATTGAAGTGAGCCCAATTATATCTAGTCAGTACCGCTCAACCTCATGCACAAGCTCAGGCTCCTTCCCCACCAGAGAGGTCACGTTCCATGTCTCAGGAGCCAGCTTTGGTAAGCCAGGGTCAGAGTGCCAAAGTCCCCGCCTTCGGCCACTGCCCATGGCATCACACACTTCACTTTTATGGCCCTTCCTTCAGATGGTGGGTCCACAGGAAGGCAAGCCCATGTTGCTCCTTCGGGCAGAGCCCGACCAGGCCCCATGGGTAGAGAGCCGGTAACCAGGTGCTCACCGACAAGCCCCTCCCCAGGTCTGGCTCCAGGGTGTAGCCCCGGTAACCCACGACCGGGCAAGGGACACTGAGTTCCTTGCTGTGTCGTGTCCATAAAATCTTCTGATTATTATCATATTCAAGTGTTTGTAGTCAAATATTGTGATCAACTGTCTATAATGCAGCACTGAGGTCTAACAGGACCAGTGTAGACACCTGTCCATTGTCAGAGGCCATGAGAATATCATTAGTGACTTTCACCAGTGCAGATTCAGTGATGTGGTGAACTCTAAACCCTGACTGAAACTCTTCAAACAGATTACAGTATTTATTTGCAGATGATCATGTAACTGACCTGCAACTATTGTCATAAATTTTCAGGAAACATTGCAAACAGATCCAACTAAACATTTTGTCCTTTTCCCTCTCTGCTGTGCTTCAGCTCTGCTATTTAATGTTGTCACTAAAATGTTACCATTCAGGTTAGAAATCACATCTAATATATTGATGGGACTGAAACATTCCCCCCCCCACCAACCCCTTCATGAACTGTTTGTGGTTCATTCAGTTTCAGTGGATTTTGTCAAATATCATTAGAACCACTTCTGTTTGGATTGTGCATTCTTCTTTTTGAAGCATGGCAATATGTTCAAAGGACCTTCACCCTGTGTAGTTATAAAGTGTGCTATTGCTATTTATTTACCACTTTGGCACACATTATTTCAGCGGGTCAGGAAAATAAAAAGCCTCTTTTTATATACATCAAATTCTTTATCCCCCAGGAAATAACTGACTCATATAACCATTTTTTTTTTATTGGTAAGAACTTTCAAATCAGGTGAAGTTTGTGTTTTAAGTTTAGATTTTTAAATGTTACAATTGTTATTCATAGGTAAAACTGAAAATAAAAACAGTCTGAAGATAAACACGTAAAGTTAAAGGGAAAAAAAAATTCCTTTCTGAAGTCTATCACACGAGCACTGGGAATGTTTATTGGTGAGAAGACCCCAAAGTTTGAGTCAAGTTACAGGAATTGATGCACTTTTATAAGAAGCATTTTTTTTATGTTGTATAATCAGAAATGTGGCTTTGGGCCTCAAAAACAAAGTGCACTTTTATCTTAAAGAACTTCTGGAAACTTGGCGTGCTTTGTGTTGGGTTTTATAACAACAATGACCTTTCTCGGCTTATATAGTAAAAATCATGTTTACTGCCTTGTAAACTTCAGACATATTAGATTATACTTCAAAGTTACACTTTTAGAGATGCTTATTCTTTAAACAAAGGTATTTAAATGAAAATGTGAAATTAAACCAAAACCAGGTATTCTTTTTAGCTATCTTAATGAATGGGTTTGATTTCCATCTAAAACTGTTTTCTAGGACCCGTCCACTGTTGCCTGGTGTGCGCTCCCTGTAACTACTGATAAATGAAAGCCAACACATCTGTATCTGAGGAGTCCCTCTACACTTGCAGCCGGAGCGTTTTGTGTACTCACGAGCTGCAACATTAGCTAAAGCTAGTTCAGGGAGCCTCAGTTCATTACAGCTCGGCACTCCTTAGGTTTCTGGCATTGTTCTCTCAATTAGTGACTTGTAAATGTGTTGCTTGCTTAATCACCCAAAAACTGGCCCCTAGGATTTTCCCCTAATGCAACCCCATTAAGAAGGGCCATCAAAACAAAAGATCTTCCTCTAATAGCAATAATCCCTCACTTCTGTCAGGCCGCAGCTCAACTTGTAGCCTAAACGAGCGATGATGGATGAGTGAAAACCTCTGCGTCAGAGATTTTTATTACTGGTGATAAATGCGCACCAAGCCTCGATCGGGACCTGTCATAGTCGGAACCGGTCTGTCCCAAGCGTGCCTGGAAAGTGTCTGGGAGTCAGATGGCCGCTTGTGCTGCTGAGGGGGAACAGAGGGCGAAATGAGGGCTTATCCAAACAAGCTCATTAGCACAATTAGCGCTCGTTTCCTGCCGATGGACCCCTGGAGCTCTCCTAAAGTTTGACTACACACTGCGGTGACTTGGATGATGAGTCAAAAGGCCTAGGAGGGGTGATAAGCAGCTGCTTTTGAGCACTATATATATATGTGATCTTGACGCAGAAGATGCTGTATGAACTATGCGCCATCTTTGCAAGCCTTCTATCAAAGTGGAAACATTACCTATTCTAAAGGAAAGTTTGCTTACAGCTCATTGTCAGACCTCTTTATACCTTTTTACTGGATTTTTATTTATTTATTTACCCATCTAATACAGTTTACTGTTTATTGCCCCAGAAGGCAAAAGTGGATTATCATGTTTTTGCCTGTAAAGATGCCTGTTACCAAAATATCTTCTTCTTTCGGTTGTCCCTCTTCAGGGGTCGCCACAGTGAGTCATCCTCCATCTCACTCCATTCTCTGAATCCTCTGTCCTCACTCCAACTACATCCATGTCCTCTAACTGCAGCCATATATCTCATCTTTACCTTGTTCCTGGAAGCTGCATTTCTAACATCCTTCTACCAATATTGCTGTCCCTCTGGTCGTGTACAAACCATCTCAGTCTGGCCTCTCTAACCTTATCTCCCTGTTGCTCAACCTGTGCTGTACCTCTGATGATCTTAATTATATCCATTCTCTTCACTCCTAAGGAGAAACTCAACATCTTCATTTCTACCACTTCCATTCTTTCTCCTGTCTTTTTGTCAATGCCACTGTCTCCACAACATACAACATAGCTGGTCTCACCACTGTCTTGTAAACTTTAACGTTGACCTTTGCTGCCACCCTTTTGTCATAAATCACTCGGGAACTCTTCGCCATCCATGCCTGGACTTTCTTTTTCACTTCTTTACCACATTTTCCTGGACAGTGGACCACATGTACTTGAAATCCTGTACCATCACCAAAATATCTCATGGATACAATTTACTGGAACTTTCAGGAAATAATCCCTGGATATACATTTATTAATGCAGTGCTTCCCTTGCCATAATCCAAAGAGGTTGCCCCACCCTGACAACAGAACCGAGCACCCTAGCTACCGTAATGTGTAAAAGGCTACAGACGTAGCTATAGTGCTCCACTTCTCTCATGCATCCCCCTCGTCGAAGAGTTGATCCCCCTGCCAAGTCAGGTGACCATGGGGAAACACTGAACTGATTAAATTTAGGAGACAACCCAATTCAAGATAACTACCAAAGCCAACTGACCTAAGAAAATACAGAACTTGCCATAATTCAGTCAATTTTACAGACGCCTGGCTAAAATGTGGTAAAGTTGTAGGTGAAAGGGATACCCAACACATTCTCTGGGCACTAAATGTTCATGTGAGAAATTGCTATATGGCATGAAATCATGAATTGTGGAATTTTCAAGATTTAGTAAAATAAATGTCTTTAATATATTGAATTAAATTCAACCTTTATTTAGACAGATAAATCACATGAGCCTCAAAGACTCATTTACAAGTGTAACCTGTTTAGACAGACAAAAAAAGTAGTGTACAGGTAGTCCCCGACTTACGAGCGCTCTAACTTACGAGGTTCCGGACTTACGACCTGGCAAATTTTTGGAAAAAACGCAAAAAATACTGAGTTTTTCTGTGTTTTTTCACCACAGTTCGTTAGCTAAACATGTGGACACACGTTTCCGATCATTTTTATGCACTCATAAGCAGTTTTTCGATGAAAAACGAGTGTTTGTAGTCGCGCTAGCAAAACCGTTCCAACTTACGAGCGAAATTCCGGACTTACGAGACACGTGGCGGCCGTTCCAAATTACGAGATTTCCGTGTTACGAGCACCTCGTTGTAACGGAACTCGCTCGTAAGTCGGGGACTACCTGTAGTTGGACACATGTAGGAATTGGAGGCAAAAAAAAATAATCCTATCAAACTTTTCCTTCTTGGCTGAGAAGAAAGACCGTGATAATGAAGAAAAAAACCACCCTGCACATACAAGCATATGATGACGTAGACATTGCTTGAGGGTGTGGAGTGTGTGTGTGTGTGTGTGGGGGGGGGGGGGGCGATGGTAGATAACAAGGGTGGTGAAAATGTTCAATGACGCTCTCTGGGGCACTGTAAGAGTTCTGATAAGGATGGAATAAGCCGCCAGTTCCCTCTGGTGAAATACATAAACATTGTTGAGGGTTGTCAGGGAATGGCCAAGGCCAATGTCAGTGAGCATCCACGAGTCTTAAAATGATGACACAATGTTTATTCAGATGGTTCCTTCAGGTTGATCTGTGGAATTCCTCAATGGGAGGGAGGGGGCAGAGCATCAGATTACAGGGCCTCCAGGTGAATTGTTTTTATGTGCTATATATATATATATATATATAATTGACATTGACATTGCGATAAGGTGGCCTGCAAGGCCAGCCAAGGGAGCCAAATTCAGATAAACAATGCTTGTTTTGAAGTCAGGCAGAACTTTAATTTGTATCTGCCTTGAGTGCTGGTCTCACTTAGATTCCAGTAGGTCTAAGTTAAGTGGACACACCACTGATCTGTGCCTGAGAATTTTCCCTGAGATTTGATCCCTCCTGCCAGTGAGTCCTAGGGGCCACATACAGTATGGCCTATGATTCTCACAAATCACATCCAATTTGTTAGGCTGATTGGTGACTCTAAATTGACCCTAGGTGTGAGTGTGAGAATGGATGGTTGTTTGGTGTGAGTGAGACAGGTCCCTCTTGTAAATGAGTCCCCGTGACTCAACGAGGCTAGCCTGTATAAATAAAGGTTGAATGAATTTGCGGCCCAGTCCGCTAAGCAATAGAGTCTGGGTGCAAGAGACACGGAGCAAACCTTCTCATAGGCAGCAGCCTGACGAGGCCAGATTAGCTGCGGCCATCTTCTTTGTATGTTGATAAACCAGGAACCAGACAATTCCAAAAACAGGAAACCTGTTATCATAAATCCAATTATATGCAGTTGTGGCGTCCTTGATCGGCAGCAGAGATAGATACATCACATTCCACTTCCTTCAGAGATTTATCCAGCTGCAGATGTGTCGTCTGGGCAGTTCAGCTCGCCTGAATCTTGTCTCAAAAATGGTGTCCATTGTGTTGAGAGACCAGCTTACCAAATCCACAAAATTACAGTGTGTAAGATCTGCAGAGAGAGGCTCAGAAGCAGTTTCACAGACAGGACAGAGCAGCAAAGCAAAGTGGAGGAGGGAGAGGAGGGGAAAGGCATCCGCCCTCAGCAAGAGCAAGTCGTGAAGTGAATATACATTAAAATAATAGTTAAAAGACCTGCCGACAAACAGTTGTATTATAGTATAGTCGCCATTTGCCTGTTTATATGTGTATCTGGAAATTTTCCCTGTTATGGGCTGTAACTTCTGATCTGCTAAAGATAATTTAACAAAGCTTGACACATTTATGCATCATCACTAGGTGGAGTGTCACATGCACTTTTCATCACCTCAGCTCCAAGGTCAAGGACACAAATTAAGGTCAAAGTTAAAACAAGTTCCCTTTCAGTCTGGTCTCTCGGTGCAACATACTTGCCATGGGAATTGTACCCCCGCGCGATTACCTGAAGGAATATACACATGCCTTTACGGCTCACTGCCATGCCAGAGGCCCCGCCCTCTGGGTACTTAAGTGGCTTGCGGCCCTCCATCTTTCTCTTTTTTGCCCTTCACCTCGCTTAACACCTGAACTTCGTGGGACTTCTCTGTTGTCGCATCGCTCGACTGAGGTGAGCTTGCTCCCTACACTGAGCGTACAGAGAAATTTTCCTGCGTATTGCTGGGCTGGCGAAAGCTAGTCCAGCGTTTTTCTACTCACCTTCGAAGTTTTCTTCTTTTCCAAGCTTTTTCGCTCGATGGCGCTAACTGCGTCACAACCTCCTGCTAATCATTAGCAGGCTAACCAGTGAAAGCAAGACGACGGAGAAGACGGCTTTGAACAAAAGAAAACTAGGAACAACTTCGACGCTTCTCGCCGGTCATGGCTCCCGAGAAGGGAAAACGGAGGACAAGGAGGAGGAAAACCAGGACGACGAGTCCTCGCTCGCTCCCATGCCCCAGCAGCTGCGGCTACTCCCTCTCGGCAACGGACACCCACAAGGCCTGTCCTGTCTGCCTAGGGATTCTTTACGCAAGGAAAGCGCTGGAACTCCCCGACTCCTGCTCTCACTGCCGTCGAATGTCGGCAGTAGTGAGGAAACGACGGGCTGACGCGTTGGCCAAATCCATGGCTAGGAACGTGGCGCTGAAGGTCGCACGTCACACTAAAGTGCTCGCTCCTGAACCGGAGCCCGAAAACGTGGACCTGGAATGCAACGGCCGAGTCGGAGAGGACAACATGTCGGACTCCTCAGTTGCCGCCGAGGACTCGACGCCTGAAGTGTCCGACCAAGCCGCCGAATATGGTCACAAAGGAGAAACTGCTGATTCCTCCCAGAACCTGGCGCGCATTCTTCCGGAACCGGACTTGTCGGTACCTGCTCTGTTCGACCTGTGCCATAGGGTGGCAGATGCCCTGCAGGTCACGTGGCCAGACCCCACGCCTCGCCAACAGGCTACGAGGCTAGCGGGAAGCTACTTCTACGCGAAACAGCCGACAACGTCGCAGAAAATGCCCATTTTTCCGGACTTCCTCATGGAGCTCAAATGCTCCTGGGCGGAACCCGGAGCTTCCATCATGCTGCCATTATCCCGACTCCTTGATGTCACGGGAATGGAGACAGCAGGCCTCGCCAACGCACCCCCATAGAGGAGACTCTGGCGGCTCACCTGGCCCCCACAGCTACGGGGACAAAACCCGTGCTACCCAGCAGGGCCTGCCACGCTTCGGTGAAACAACTCGAGAAGTGCTACAAGGCTCAGGGTCTCGCGGCTCGCACAATGAATGTATCAACCATGGTGCAGGCATACCTGGTGGAAAAACTGCAAAATATCCAGGTAACAAAAGACGAGCAGGCCGCAACGGAAGCCATGGAGGAGGCCCGCCGTGCCTCGGACCTCGTGCTCTGCATGATGGGGACAATAGCCATTTCCCAAGGCAAGGCAATGGCGGAAATAGTTGTCGCCCAGCGCCATCTTTGGCTAACTCTGTCGGACCTCCCAGAAAACCAGAGGTCCACTTTCTTCCAGCACCCGATCGAGTCGACGGGACTCTTCGGGGGAGCCCTGGAAGGCGTCCAGGCCAGACTGGAACAAAGACGCAAACAGGCGGAAGCCCTCCGCGAGGGGTTGCCGAGAAAAATCTTTGCACCCCCAAAGGAAAACACGAGTGGCCTCCCACGGAAGAGACCCGCTGGTGACTGTGAAACTTTCCTGTACCGGCCGAGGACATCTTTAGTGACCCCATGTGGAAAGCAGACTCGGACCTGATGAAACAGGACGAACTGATAATTTTACAAGTTTGCCCGCCCACGTGGTACGGGAACCTAACTTCTTGAGCCCAGTCTCCCCTTGTAAAAAACTACGAGGAGCGAGTGGCATGTGTGCGCGTACCAAACATGACTCGACTATTGCATGTGTAAACAAAACAAACACTGTTTCAGACATGTACAAAAATAAAAGTACCAAAGCACAGACTGCCCTGGTTCTTGACTAGAGTCCCATTTTTATAAACAAACCATATAGTCAAACTATGAACCGCAGCGAGATACACGAGCACTGCCAGAGACGGTCAGATCTCGCGATATCTTCTGTCGAGCCGACCAGCCGGCTCAAAAAAGCGCAAGAGGGGTCAAAGGTCACCCCTCTGGTGCTAAAACACGACGAGCAACAATTCAACATGCCTTCCAGGCTCAGCGCGCATGCACAGTCTTGGAAGGCGAGTCTACCAAATGATTGGGTCATCAAAACGACATGTCATGGGCTCAAGTTGCAGTTCTCAAAAAGACAGCACCGCTTCACAGGGGTGCTACAATCTAAAATCAACCCTACACGTGCACACGTGCTGAGGGAGGAAGTCTCAACGATGCTGCAAAAGGGAGTGATTAGTTTGGTCTCAGGATGCAAGCTACGCTCTGGTCTCTACAGCAAATACTTCCTGGTGCCCAAAAAGGATCATTCGCTGAGACCGATACTGGATCTCAGGACTCTCAACAAGAGGATTAAAACATTTAAGTTCAAGATGCTTACACTGCGGCAAGTCCTGCAGTCTGTGAGACCTAGAGACTACGCATGCACAGTGGATTTAAAAGATGCCTATTTTCATATAGGCGTATGGAGGAAACACAGAAAGTTCCTCCGCTTTGCCTTCGAGGGAAACACTTATGAATACAGTACAAAGCTTTACCCTTTGGTTTAAATACTGTTCCACATACATTTCCTAAATGTCTGGATGCAACCCTGACCTCTCTTAGGAATCAAGGACTCAGGGTCATGAATTACTTGGATGACCTGCTGATTCTGTCTGAAAGCAGAACGCAGGCCCAATCACACTCCTATAGGGGGATTTCTCACCTGGAGTCTCTTGGTTTTGTCATAAACCTACAAAAAAGAGATTTGACTCCATCACGGGTTACCGTATTTTTGGGAGTACAGATCAACACTGTCCAGTACAGAGCATGGCTCTCGAAGGAACGAGTTTCCTCCATTCGCCGTTGTCTGGAAAGATTTAAACTGGACCAACGGGTCCCTGTGAAAACCTGCCAACGCCTTTTAGGCCTCTTGGCGGCAGCCATTCCCTATGTGCCACACGCATTACTGAAAATGCGGCCCATGCAGCTATGGCTAAACCAACGAATACAACCTGACCTGCCTAATCAGGCAGAAAAGGTTAGGATAGATTCAGAGTACCTGGAGGCCCTGGAACCCTGGAGAGATTTGTCCGTTTTCACGGAAGGGGTCTCATTGGGAAGGGTGTCATCTTGTGTGGTCATCACGACGGATGCCTCAAAAACAGGATGGTGGGCGATCTGTAGAAATCAGAACGCCCGCGGTCTTTGGAACGAACAGGAAGCAAGATTACATATCAACTTCCTGAAGTTGTTGGCCGTATTCCTGTCATTAAAATATTTCTTCAACAAAGGTCTGATTGCTGGACAACATATTCTGGTGAAATCAGATAACAGGACCACAGTGTCCTTCATCAACAGAGAGGGAGGGACAAGGTCCCAGGCCCTCCTAGGACTGGCGCAGAGGATGCTCACATGGTATGCTCCAAGGATCTTGTCACTTAGGGCGACTCATGTCCCTGGTGAACTAAATTATGGAGCGGACGTCCTCTCAAGAGGACCTCTTTTGGCGTCAGAATGGAGCCTGAACCCACGGATTGTGGAATAGGTCTGGTCACGATTTGGGAAAGTCTCTGTGGACCTGTTCGCCTGCAGGGCTAGCTCACACTGTGACCTCTACTTCTCCTTGAGGGAAGCAGACGCTCCATTGGGTATGGATGTTTTGGTACATAATTGGCTTGCAAGGGTGCTCTACTATGCCTTTCCACCTGTCCCTCTGATCGGGGCGACATTGGAACGGGTACGTCAGGGAGCTCTCTCCTTGATTCTCATAGCCCCCAGGTGGCCACAGAAAACGTGGTTCCTGGAGTTGATTTCAATGCTATCTGGGATACCATGGCGATTGCCTTCTCACAGGGACCTGCTGACTCAGGCGCATGGACAGCTTCTACACCCACGTCCAGAGTTATGGCAACTTTCAGCCTGGCCTCTGAAGGGATCTGGCTGAGAGCCTAAGGCTTTGGTTGCTTTGTCCCAAAACAAACAACAACAACATTCCAAAGTTAACAAGGACCTGAGAGGTTACCCTGTGCTTGGCTTGGGTTTTCTACCTCCACATCTGTCACCCAATTTCTTGTGACGTGGTGGGTCCATTTTTCCTCCTGTTTCTCAGGATGTTCCAATGGGAAAAGGGGATGATAAGTATTCACACTGATGGAGCACGCTTAAGCTGTCTCTAGTTGGTGTTGTATATATATATATATATATGGAAACATCACGTTTTACATTTGGCATTTTTTCCTCTTA
>JBBPBX010003857.1:15804-29086 GCA_038048925.1 Garcialebias charrua | reverse complement strand
ACAGGTGCCCTGGCCCGAACCCCCGCCTTGCCAACAGGTTACGAGACCAGCGGGAAATTACTTTTATTCAAAGCAACAGGCTGCCACAAGGCAGAGGATGCCTGTGTTCCCAGACTTTCTCACGGAACTAACACGCACCTGGACTCACCCACGAGCCCATATGCTTCTTCCCCTCTCACAATTTCTCAACGTGGATGGAATGGACGAGGTGCATTTAGCTAACGTGCCTCAAATAGAGGACACTCTGGCGTCTCTCCTGGCCCCAAACTCTTCAGGAGCAAAACCAACTCTCGCCAGCAGGGCCTGCCGGGCCTGCCGGGCCTCGGCGTCTCTCCTCGAGAAATGTTACAAGGCTCAAGGACTTGCGGCATGCGCCATGAACGCGTCTGCGCTGATGCAAGCCTACCTGGCAGAAAAGCTGCAGCAGCTTCAAGTAGCAACGGACAAGCAGGCCACTGCCGAATTGATGGAGGAAGCCCGCAGAACAACTGACTTTGTGCTCCGAATGATAGGGACTGCTGCAGTTGCTCAGGGCAGAGGGATGGCAGAGGTGGTCATTGCGACCCGCCATCTCTGGATGACACTGACGGACTTACCCGAGGGACAAAAGGTGCCTTTTCTCCATCACTCGATACAGCCGGAAGGGCTGTTTGGAAAAGCTTTGGAACGGATTCAGACGAAGCTGGACCAAAGACGCAAACAGGCAGAGGCTCTCAGGATAGGGATCCCCAGTAGAAGCTTCGCCCCCTCCAAGGGAAAATGCGGGGGAAGACCTACCCAGCCTAGACACCACTCGACGACGCGTGTCCCACCGCAAAAGCGGACAACGTACGAGGAAGAGCCCAGGCAGAGACCCTCTTTGGGCCCTCCTTGTACCGAGCACGCCTGGAACAAGAACAGGTTTGTCCCTCGCCAAATGTCCAAACACAAGGCCTCTTCGGCGAGTCGCGAAGACAGACAGAAATGGGCCTGATGAACCAGGCTCACGTTTTCATATTACACGGTCACCCGCCCACGCAGTAACGGGAATGATCCGCCTAAACCCAGACTTTATTTGTAACACTGTACAAAAAGCTGGTTTGTTCTCAGCATGCACCAATCATGCCCTCCCTGCTGTGAGTGACTTAAAATCATATACGTCATGTCACGTAAGCACAAATAAAATCATGAAACAGCAATTCTCTGTTTTACTGACTCCAAAAAAAACAACAACACACAGCTTCTCCCAGCAAAGCAGATCCTTCTGACCTGCATGCCGTCATAAAGGGAGGGGATTTTTCTCCCCCCCCTCACGGCCCACGGGGTGTTAGAATATTTAATAAGCCCCGGCAGACTGCCTCTGTTTCATCTGCGGTGAGCAGACACAGTGGCGTCTGTAAACACCCTCCTTGCCCCTTACAGAGGCAGGTGAGGAGGGTCACGTGTTCAGGCTCTCGCCCCATTATCAAAGGCGAGACAGCCAATACACCAAACAGACGGGCACGTGACGTGGCCGCAGCTCAAGGAGCCGAGTCGACAACGTCTCTCGACGGGGGGGCTGCTTCAGGCACCTTCATGCAGCTTAAAGCTTCACACCTTCAGGGAAGCTGTGTTCAGCTGGCTGCAAACAAAAACAAGTCTGTATGTAATCAGATTCCTCTTCCTGTTGTTCGAGGGAAACTGCACTCCTTATCACCAAGACTAAAAGGAACCCCCCCACGCTTTTGTGTGGCGAATGCTCCTTTGTTATTAACGAGGGACACGCAAAACTCATGCAGCAGTCAGGTAGCACGTGACCTGTCTCTACGTGCTGATCCAAAACTGTCTTTAAAATTTATTTGGGATCCGGTCAGTTTGCCTGGCACCAGAGCCTCATCGAAGCCAAGGGCCAATGGTCGAGGCCACACCACTAAAAGAACTGGAGTAAGGAGGTCTGCTCGCCTACGTGGTCTACAGCCCCATAATTTGGAGGAGGATAAGAATAGTTCTCCTCCAAAACTGTCTAACGAAGATGACAGGTTGTGCCCGTCCTCAGTTATCCCCGAGCAGGACAACTCAGAGACAAGCTGCCTTCTCCCAAACCTGGTGGACAACCAGGAGCTGTTGGCCTCTGGTTCACCAGAGGAGGCGTTACGGCCACCCAGGCCAAAAACTGCCAGAAGTCTCAGTCTGTCGGCTGAAAGAAACAGGCTGATGGCGACAGGCCTGCCCGAGAACGTGGTATTAACCATACAGAATGCTCGCGCAAGGTCAACACAATCCTTATTCGCCCAGAAATGGTGTATCTTCGAGGCCTGGTGCTCAGAAAGAAATATTGTTTCTTATGCATGCAACCTGGTCCAAATCTTGACCTTCCTTCAGGATCTCTTGGAAAAGGGTCGTTCTCATTCAACGATTAAAGTCTTCCTTTCAGCTATTTCTGCTTGTCATGAAGGCTGGGGAAACAGAACACCTGGAGCACACCCAATCATAATAAGATTTATGAAGGGTGTCCTTAAATCTAAACCACCCAGCAGGATCCTAACTCCCGGTTGGGACCTCGGTTTGGTTTTGGGGGCTCTATGCGTCCCCTCCATTCGAGCCATTGAGTGAGACTACAGTAGATATACTATCTTATAAAATGGCCTTACTCCTGGCGCTTTGCTCGGTGAAACGCGTGGGTGACCTCCACACATTATCTGTGCATCCAATGTGCACCAGATTTGCCCCAGACGGGTCAAAGGTCACACTGAGGCCTAATCCCGCATACACCCCCAAGGTCTGGACCCTGAACTATAGGAGTCTAGACTTTGATCTTTCCTCTTTTCCACCTGCCTCTGTCCTGAACCAGGATAAGGAAAGGCTACAGGCTCTCTGCCCAGTGAGGGCTTTACGCACCTACATGCAGAGAACAGCCGAATGGAGAAGAACAAACCAACTGTTTGTCTGCTTTGCAGTACCTGCTACCGGGAGAGCCCTATCAAAACAACACCTCTCACACTGGGTGACTGAGGCCATTAAAAGGGCCTACAGTAGTAAAGGTCAGCAGGCACCCTCTGGAGTGCACGCTCACTCCACTAGGGGCCTTGCCACTTCCTGGTCATTGTTCAAGGGTATACCAGTTGCAGACATCTGTACTGCTGCGAATTGGAGTTCCTGGAATACTTTTGCAAGGCATTACAGTTTGGATGTTACAGCAGGTGACGTCACTCAGGCTGTTCTTTCTAACATTCAATAGAAAGTAACCTTGGGATGCCTACTGATCAGAGAAAGATGTTCTCCTTAGCATGCATTTTACTGAGCATTTCAAGGGCGTGAATGGATTACGTTCCCATAGCAAGTATGTTGCACCGAGAGAACATGACTGAAAGGGAACTGAAAGTTACGCACCATAACTCATGTTCCCTGAAGGAAGGGAACAAGGTGCAACATAATTGGCCCTTTTCAATGCTGAAAGCTCAGTGAAGTGCACTCTTCAAGAGGAAGATGGAGGGGCGCACGCCGCTTAAGTAACCAGAGGGCGGGGCCTGTGGTGCGGCGGTGACGTCCCTAGCCGTAAAGACGTGAGTATATTCCTTCAGGTAATCGCGTGGGGGCGCAATTCCCATAGCAAGTATGTTGCACCTCGTTCCCTTCCTTCAGGGAACATGAGTTATGGGTGCATAACTTTCAGTTTTCTTAGGTCAGTTATGGTGGCGATTTTGCAAGAAGTTGGCTCTAAATATCCGTTGTACATGTACATCCAACGCTTGTTTCTTGGAAGTTTTATTAAAGAAGCTACTTCTTGTAGGCAGCAGGGTGGCTCTGTTGATAGAGCTGCCACCTCTCAAATCGATTCAAATCCTGTCCGGGAGTCTTTCTGGGAGGAGTGTGCATGTTCTCTCCGTGCATGCGTGGGTTTTCTCTGGGTGCTCTGGTTTCCTCCCACAGACAAAAATCATGCATGTTAGACTGATGGTTAACTCTAAATTCTCCCTAGGCGTGCGTGAGAGTGTGAATGTTTGTTTGTCTTGTTTTTATTTATGTGCACCCGCTTCGGATGTTATCAAACATAAAATGGGCGCTGTCATCTGTTATCACCCCCATTCGTAGCGGCCAAAATGCCCCTACTGTACCTACTAGTAGGTTTAAAGGTACGTTGTCACCGTTACAAGCGATGACAGCAGGCTCCGTCTTTAGCAAAGTCTTAAAAGTCTCGACTAAAGCCTCTGGCATTACGTTTAGGGTCTTGGTTAGGTTTAGGCACAGGGGTAACGGGGTTAGGTTTAGGGTTGGTCCTCTGGGTCAGGTTTAAGGTTAGGTTGAGGAAAACAGTTACATAAGCTGAAAAAAACAAAAACACTACACTTCTGGGTTGTCGTAAACACGCTGCCTACTCACTGCGATAACAACGCTGATAACGTTATGTTCAACATGCTAGTAGGTAGAGTGTGACCTATTCACCCACACGAATGGGGGGGATAACAGTAGATAACGCCCATTCTATGGACTGAAAGCATCCAAATCCGCTGCTATGTGTCCCCGTGATGGATGGGAGACATCTAGACTGCAGCACACAGCTCGAACAGGAAGTTAAATTGGTAAAGGCTTGGAGCTTGAATGATGTCAAGCTTGACCCCACCCATCTTGACTTTTTGAGCTCCTTAGCTTGCCTTTGGCGCCTTCACCCAACAATCATCTTACGGCTCAGTAGCAATGTTAACCCAATTAAAGCTACAACGGCAAAGAATGATTCAGAAGAATAGAAACAGGTCCAACCAATCCGCCCTCTTTTATCAGTGCTATGATTGTTATCTGTCTGAGTTATTTACTGACAACAAAGAGCCGCTCAGCTTTTCGTTTTACAGCCCATGTTTTAACACAAGAGGGGGGTTGGGTGTTTTCAGTCCCCATCAGCTCCTCAAAGTTTCTCTGTTAATTAAAATGATAAGTGAGTTCCAGATTCCATTTTTTTCTTGGTGAAATGTTTATCAAACAAGCATCATTAAGTCACGTTTCACTCTGCTAGATTTTGCTGAAAAGGCAGAAGGAAATATATTTCTGCCCCCTTTTCATTAAGTGGAAAAAAAAAATGCTGATTAGTCAATGAATTAAAACCTGCCTTCCAGAAGGGCCGAAGGCAAACAAGAACGTCCAAGAAACATCAAATCGTCTTCAGAGAAAAACTGCCAGACCCGTTTACAGATTTCCTATAATATGTTCCACTCTAATCTCTTTGTGAAGCTGCCGTTAGCCACTTGTGTTACAACCAAGAAGGGGAATTCTGACTTTCCTTCCCCTCCTTAACTAACAAGAGCTAAATTTCAGGAAAAGAGAAAGTGTGTCAATGTGTTGACTAATTGCTGCGGTACTGTACTGCCATCGGCCAATCTGTTTCAAGATACTTACATGAAAAGAGGAAAAAACATGGTGCTTCGTTAGACACTGCAGCACTGATCAAGAGAAAATTCACTTAATTATAAACATTTACATTCAGTGAACTGTGGAAACTAACTATGTGTTGCTCATTAGTACTCGTACAAATCCAAACAACCTGCAGTTTTGTACACTATGTAATGCTCCAGCCATTAATGGGCTCTTCTTAACAGAGCAGTTTTTGTAAATATGTCAAAGTTATTTTGTTGTTTTAGCTTTGCATCCATAGAATTAGCTTTTAATAAACCCCCAAAATTGTATTTTTTAAAGGGGACCACACATGCAAAATTCACTTTTTAATGTTTTTTTACTAAACTTTGGGTATTTACTTCATAAAAAAACAGTCCTTGTGCCAAAAAAATGCACCCAGTGGTTTATTTACTCTAAGTAGATTTATTTTACTGTGATGAAAACGGTTCGTTTTTGAAATAAAATGGAAGTCAATCGCGCCTGTGACGTCACAGGCGCGAGGACAACCCACCTCAAACCTGAGTCCAGCCCCTCACCTGGTTAGGCTCAACCCACTTCTGTATTAAACACATGACTGTTGTTTTTCATGATTTCATCTCATCTTTTGTTTATATGTTATTAATTTCATGTGTACAGCACTTTGTTGCAGCTGTGGTTTTTTAAATGGCTTTATAAATAAAGTATAATTGTTATTTTTATGTTTTTTAGTTCAATTTTTAGTGTATTTGCGATCTCTCCCAACGCGCCGCCGGCAAAAATTAAACGAGCATACCCCCGGCGTAGAGACCGGTTGCGACGGGACCCTCTTCTGGCGCCATGGAGCGGAGCTTCAACTGTACAGCCTTGCTGCAGCCTCGCAGCAGCCTCGCAGCAGTGAGGACCTTCCCCTTACGGATTAATTTACGGGAGACACTTGGTGAACTTTGTGTTGTCTTGACTGGAACAGCGATAACGCCCAAAGTCTCCGAGCGGAGCTGGCGAAAACCGGAAGAGGAACAAGCTAACATTAGCTTCGGATTCGGGTGGTCTAATGCTAAAAGGAGCAGCAAACTGCGGCGCGCTCAGACGGGTTTCGGTAAGTTATCTTAAGCTAGCACTAACAGTAAGTCAAATGAGTAATAAAAAAAGAGCTAATTTTAAAACAACAACACATTACAGATACTGGCTGTTACGAGGGCGTAAACAGATCTTTGAAGGGCGTGGACTTCAGAACTTCTATCAGAAACCGGTCGTTCAAAACGAAAGTTAAAACTGGCAGAATTAAAAAGGGTATAATTGATTATCTAAGAATTATTTTGTGCATTAAATTGAAGGAATAGGGTCTAGATAGCACACAGAAATAACATAAAAATTTAAAAAATGCATCTGAGGTCCCCTTTAAACATGTTGTAGACTGGAAAAAAAGTAGTTTCCATGTCAGTTGGGTTGACAGATAAGAAAGTATGAACTATAGTACAGTCACTTTAAAATAATGGTATTTTGACCTAAATTGTCATATGCGCTGAGTAAAAGTATTCTAAGATGAGGTGTGTGTTGTGTTCATTGAACATGTGCACAGAAAAGGAAGGGGTAAATAAGACATTTTAAATTTATCTGGCAACCCTGACATCATTCATGCAGCATCTGCATGATCCATCCATCCATCTTACCCGCTTTTTCCTTTTTGGGTCGTGGGGTCACTGGTGCCCATGTCCAACTATCATTAGCCGTGTTTCCATCAAGGTTTCTAGGTGCGCATTTTGAAGTATCGCAGCAGAAAAGCTTAATGGAAACGGCAAAATACGAAGTTACTTCCTGAAATTCGCCAAAAAGTTTATACGCTCGCTTGAGGTGGTTTTTGGGAGCTGCGAAACCGAGCAGCTGCGCAAAACGACAGATGGAAACACATTTGCCGACTCGTGCTGCCGTAGCGCACATTCACGTCACGTGACTGATCAGCTGTTTCCGCTCCGAACAGCATGTAACTCGCTAAAACTAGTTGGCATGACAGAATAAATACAACTCGCCCGATAGCAACACGTACCTGAAATATTCTCTCCATTTTGACGAGATGTGTGGCTGGGTTCTGTTGTCAACCGCTACTTCCTGTTTACTCTCTGGTTTACTGTAGACATGCGCAGTGCTGACGTCTGACGTAAAGGTTCAGTCTGCAGTTTCTGTAGAACAGCAGCACTTAGAAAAAATTTCAACAAGCAAAGCATTCTGATCCCTCCCCCTCAGAGCCATATATGGCTCTGCCCCCTTGTGGTCTGTTGAAATTTGAATTCAAGCTCTGTTTTTATTGGCTGATTCAAATTCAAGCTCGGTTTTTATTGGCTGGTTACAAACTTTGTTTTTATTGGCTGGAAAATGGCGGGTCACTTTTTCTTTTTAGAAATGCTTATTTACCACCTGGAGAAGCAAGGGGACAATATTTTTTTTAGTTTTTTCAGAGATTACCTCTCTAACATCAATCTAGTGACAGAGTGAAGAAATATGTTAAAATATATATTGTTTGAAAAGTTACAGACTACATTACAATCTTACATACCCCAGCTTAATGACGCTGACGTCTGACGTAATGACGCTGTGCGCGGCTTGGAAAAAGCGCTTCAAGCCAGTAGATGGAAACACTTCTGATCTGCATTAATTTGTATTTACATATTTGCGAGGTAGCTCAAAATTCGAAATGAAAATGGATGGAAACAGGGCTATTGTATGAGAGGTGGGGGACACCTGGACAAATCTCTAGTCCATCACAGGGACACATAGAGACAAATGAGACAAACACCCATTCACTCTCTCACTCTCATCTCAGGACAATATAGAGCAGCGGTCACCAACGTAGTGCCCGCGGGAACCCGGGTGCCCCCAAGGACCATTTGAGGTGCCCCCGGACCTGTTTTAAAAATAGCACAACTCAGCTGCATTTAAAATTTCATTTTATTCAGTTGTTATTCTTTTTTTGTATTTATATATATTTTAAAATGTCTATCTTAAAAATATGTTCTTAAAAATATGTTTATTATACATTTTTTTCAATTTACGCTTTGTTATTTCCAAAGAGTTTATCAAACTGGTGCCCTTTGTATGACTCCGTACCCATGAAGTAGCTCTCAGTTTCAAAAAGGTTGGTGACCCCTGAGTAGAGTAACAAATCAGTCTAACATGCATGTTTTTGGACTGTGGGAGGAAACTGGAGTACCCAGAGAAAACCCACACATGTACAGAGAGAACATGCAAACTTCACACAGAAATGGATTCTCATGGATTTGAATCAGGGTAACCTGCTCACTGAGAGACAGCAGCTCTACCAGCTGCACCACCGTGCTGCCCCTACATGATACAGTTGAATCCAAACTGGTGAACACACCAACGTCTCTTTGGTGCTTGGATTGTATTAGTTTTGCTCCTACATGCAGAAAAAGAATGAGCAGCAAAAAAAAAAAAAACACTCTTCTCTCTGCCATTTATTATAACTGTTGTTAGTGCAGAAAATCTTTGGACTGCAGCCGCCTGTAGTGCACATGTGAGACTTCAATTGCGTAGCATTTCACACCTCTATGGGGGGTTCCCCCAAAAATCTCCCCTCTGAGACCTGGATTCAGAAACCTTCGGTTTCAGAGAGAATGAGGCCTGTTGTCTGTAAATGAATGACTGAACCGTAGCTGCGGTTTCACATTGTATAAACAGGGCCTAAAGGCTGGTTTATACTTCTTGTCGCACGTCTTTTACCCCGCGTTGAGTGAAAAAAAAGTTGCGCAACTTCCGTCTGCACTCCTGCTGCGATCCCCCGGTGACAACCGTCTTGTACATGGTCAGAACTCCGAGACGCGGTGGATGCGGCTCGAAGCGTGTGATTGGTTCAAAGTTTGTGGGCGTTTTTACTTTGACATGGATAGTTTTGAAGAGAAACTCGTATGTGCGCGCACACGCAAACCGCGCACTTATACGCAAACCCCAACACACACACACACACCAATACATATATATTTATATATATATATATATTTACAAACACGCGCGCGTACACAGGAGCTAAAGCATGCGTGTGTAAAGTTGACAAAATGAAGAGGATCGCGCATGCGCACAGTTTTAAAACAAAGAAAACTCTATTGTTATGTAAATGTGCGTGTTTAAAGCGAGTGTAGACCCTGAGGAGAGAAACTCGCCGATGTATGCAGTGGGAGGGAAGAGGGAGGGATTACTATAATGTATCCCCCACGTCTTTCCAAGAATAAACACTCATGCGGTCGGTGACACACAAGCATTTACGTCATCGCTGGGTTCACTCAACGGGGGGTAAAAGACGTGCGACAAGAAGTATAAACCAGCCTTAAGAGATTTGCTTTCTGTCTCAGCTCCTTGACGTACTGGAGCAAGGTGTTCATTACCGTGCACAAAGTCCTAATCAATTGGTTCATACACCCCGTAGACCTGATACTGGCATCACTGGCCAAGAAGGCTCACCAGCGTCTCTACTTTCTCCGCAAGCTGAAAAGGGCTGGAGCTTCAACCCCCATCATGTGCACCTTCTACAGAGGTGCCATAGAAAGTGTCCTGACCAGCTGCATCACTGTGTGGTTTGGTGCATGTACTGCATCCTGCCGCAAGAGCCTCCAGCGCATCGTGAGAGCAGCTGAGAAGATCGTCGGCACCTCCTTCCCCTCACTGCAGGACTTACACAGCAAACGCCTCACTCGGAAAGCCCTCTGCATGGCAGGTGATCCCACACACCCACTACACAGCTGCTTCAGACTGCTGCCATCAGGGAGGAGACTGAGGAGTCTCCAGGCTCGAACCAGCAGACTGAGAGACAGCTCTGTTCATCAGGCAGTCAGGATGCTAAACACTCTGCCTGCTCTGCCTCCCCTCCCATTTGAACTGCCTTAACACAAAAAACTTTCTCACACATTACCACACAACACAAAGATTTTAACACTGGACTCTGTGTCATCAAACGGGTTATTCACTAAACTCTCGGTCATGTGCTCATTCAGTTTGCACTACTCTCATATTTGCACTAATGTTTGTATTACATCACTGCCTATAGTCATACTACTGTTTACACTCACTGTTTACATACTACTGTTTACATTCACTGTTTACATTTATTAATACTGTTTACATTTATTACTACTGTTTACATTTATTACTACTGTTTACATTTACACTACTTTTATATCTACACTACTGCTGATACATATACAGTATTCTCTGACCAGCCTTATTTAAGGATGCCCAATGTGCCTTACTGCATATGCCACTTTTGCCTCTATACCAACATCAACTACTACCTCATACATATACTGTGTACATTAACTCATATGCTGCTTTGCCACTCTTTGCAAATGTCAATGCTAGAACCTTCAGTTTATTTTATAGATATACTTTTTATACTTTTTTATACTACTATGCAAAAACTCAGGACAGTATTACACTTTTATTATTTCATTTTATGCTTATGTTCATTAAATGTTTAGTGTTTTAGTGTTGGTGTAAATTTTCATACTTTTATACTACTATGCAAAAACTCAGGACAGTGTTACACTTTTACTATTTTATGCTTATGTTTATTAAATGTTTCAGTGTTTTAGTGTTTAAATGGTTACTGTTGCACCGAGGGACTGAGAGAAACGCAATTTCAATCCTGTGTATGTCCTGTACATATTGCAGTTCTGACAATAAAGTTGACTTTGACTTTGACTTTGATACTGCTTTTGAACTTGATTTTCAAATGCTTGATGTCCCTTGCTTGAGACAAAGACTTGTCCAACCAAAGGAAAGCATTCTGTTGGTTTTTGAGGTTGATAATTGCCTCTGACTTGGAGGAGGTTACTCTCATGCTAACTTCACACTCAGCCATCCCAAACCTCATGTCAAGGCTTGCTTACAACATCTTGTAAAAACAGGTCAAAGTCCAAGGTCCCCAAACTAGACACTCTCCTCTCCACAGTTGCACCTTGAGATCCTGTCCTTGAACACCACCAACAGTGTCAGAGACAAGGGGAAGCCTTGGTGGAGCCCAACCTGCACCAGGAACAATCTCATTTGTTTCGAGAAGGTAGACAGTTTTGGCTTTGCTTGTACAGGGTATGGGTAGCCATTAAAAGGGAACCTGCTAGCCCATAGTCCTGCAGCATGTTCCACAAAATGCCTTAGGGAAAGACTGGATGACCAAAAACCTGTTACCTCCTTAGCAAGTTTTCAAGGCAGGATCCACACCAACACACTGCTTCTCCTGAAGCTGAGGTTGTACTATTGGGCAGAACTTGAAGCAGACTTTTCCTGGGAGGCTGATCAATGTGATCCATCGATAGTTTGAATGCACTCAGGTCCTTTCATAAAATTCAGACCACCACCCCTTTCTTGCACTCCACAAGTGTTACCCAGGTCAACAATAAAAGGCTGCAGAGTCTAACTGTTGTTGTTGTTCTTGTTTTTATTAGGACTGTTCCAACAGCCCCAACAAGCAACAGGAAATGGTGAGAAATGTGAGAATGTGACTAATTCATATTGATAATACTGTATTTGTATTTTTTAAAACATTATTTCATGCCCATTTAAAATGGTAGTGTCCTGTTGTGTTTAATCCATGTTCACATGTGAATACTGTACATACAAAACCATGTGCACACACACTGAGTGGAGCAGGGTCCCTGCCCCCCATGGTGATTCCCCTGCAGAAAGCCTGATAATTATCCACCATCCACTGGGCGTTAATCAAAAGCTCTGGCTGATTGTTTTGGAATCAAACAGTGTGGACTTGCAGCCTCTTGTGAAGTTTGAAGACAGACGTATTTTTCGCTGACGAGCATTGTTAAAAATGGATAATGACAAGCTGGCGTGCTTTACTCCATTTCTGGAGGCCACTCACTTCTCTGACTCTTTCCTTTAATTACACCTGCTCACAGGAGATGTTATGGTGGGGAAATTCCAGCAGGATAATGTATAAGAAAGTTTACCTTCGGATAAAATTTAAAAAGAGTGACAGCTTGTTAAACTTTTTCTGACAGCTTCCCCGCACCCTACACAGATGTTCTGCCCTTCCTACCTTCAGCTGTTCCAGGTCAGGTCTCTCCATGCTGACCACAGCAGCCAGCAGCTGATCCTCTAGTCCGTCTCTGGTCACAGTGAAATTGATCAAGGTGCACTGGGCCTGCAGCTCCGGCTGGTAATGAGGGCTGGCCAGCTTGGTGTGCAGAATGAGGCGGAAACTAGGGTTGTACTCGCACTCCTTGTCTCCAATCTTTATGTACCTGAAAGTTTCCATCATAGATTATATGGTTTATAACAGTGCCTAGCAAAACATCACTGAAACACACCAGAGAGTTTAACTTTGAGTAGAAATTTTATAATTATCTGTGTCCATCATAATCTGTCCATTTTCAAAATATTAAAATGTATGATCTACAAAACATCAAACAGAAATAAAAGCTGCTCTTCGTTTCTGAGAAAATCGCCAGCGAAACAACTACTGGTAAACATGTAGGAGCTACCGAGTAAATCTCCAAATGTAATTTGAATAACACCGTTTTTATGAAGCACTGAACACATTCAGTGGAATGAGAGTGCACAGTCAAGGACGCTTTTACTATCTATCTATCTATCTATCTATCTATCTATCTATCTATCTATCTATCTATCTATCTATCTATCTATCTATCTATCTATCTATCTATCTATCTATCTATCTATCTATCTATCTATCTATCTATCTATCTATCTATCTATCTATCTATCTATCTATCTATCTATCTATCTATCTATCTATCTATCTATCTATCTATCTATCTATCTATCTATCTATCTATCTATCTATCTATCTATCTATCTATCTATCTATCTATCTATCTATCTATCTATCTATCTATCTATCTATCTATCTATCTATCTATCTATCATCCATCCATCCATCCATCCATCCATCCATCCATCCATCCATCCATCCATCCATCTA
>JBBPBX010003857.1:0-15689 GCA_038048925.1 Garcialebias charrua | reverse complement strand
ATACTGTATATATGTCTTGCTCAAGGGTTCAGAGTGGGACAAATGAGGGTGGAGGCAGATGTCGTTGTTTAACCTTTCCCACCGACATTTTTATGTTGTTAGTCCGGGAAGTTGAACTTGTGGCCTACTGATCACAGACTCATATTATTTGAACAAATAATGCAGCAGTTAATGTTTTTTTATCAGCAAATTGACAAAGACTCACCTGCCCTTTTTAATGGTTTCTCTGCCCAGCAGAGGTCCTAGAACAGGATCCAATGTTTCCCCAATATTCTCAAGCAAAACCACATCGCCTGCCGCCAGTGCTCTCTCCACTGCATCAAGATAACTTTTGTAAAATAAAAAAATAAAAAAATAAAAAAAACATAAAATTAAACTAAGAATAAAAAAATCCTGTCTGTCTTATAAAAATAAAAATAAAACACTTCCGGACTTTGTCATCTCACCCTGGCTGTTCGATGCGGATAACTCGCAGCTTTTCTCCATATTTGTTTTTGATCCATTTGATGCCCTGCAGTTGCGGGTCCACCATGAGAGGCCAGCGCTGGCAGGAAGTCAGAATGGTAGCATTTTCAGTGGACATCTTGTCTGCAGGCAGGCCCTCGTTCTGCCATGCTGCAATGTCAGCATCGTCGGTCAACATGGCCAGAGGGTCCAGGTCTGAGGTCACTGGCATGGGAACCTGACAGGTGAAACCAGCAGATAATTGTAAGATTGAGGGTTCTAAAACAAAAAAAAGTTGTTAAGATCTGTTTTCTATACCTCCCTTTGTGTTTAAAATACCACTAGTTATTTACCCAGTGGAGAAAATTCAGACTCTTTTAAAACAGTAAACATTGGATGAACATCTAACTTAGCAAAGCCAAAAACAAACATAAGCAGGTCAACAAACAACTATTGAGCTAATGTTTAGCATAGTAGAAGCTGAATCGTCCCCAACCTATTATTTGAGAACTAATACTGTAGATTGTTTACGACATGAAACACATTAGAAGCACAGGTTTGGTAATAGGTGGGCCTGACCTTTTTGTAAAGGGCTACCAGTTCAAATATCTTGTGTTTTCTTTTATTTTGTATTTGCTGATCCTTAATTAATATACATTAAAGAAAAAAATACTGAAGAAACAATCTACAGTACTTTGGCTAATGGTTTTGGTGAGTTGTGTAGCAGAACTGGAGCTTCTCATAATGAAGGATTTTCAGCCATGCCAAGCCATTTCAGCCATTCAGCCATCTCTTTGCCTCATGGGAAAACACCCACTGTCCTTTGCATTGCAGAGTAAAAATAGTACATATATGATGACTTTTCAGACATAGAGGGATCCAGCAGTTTTTTTTGCCACGGGGTACTGCTGGGGTTAGTGATGTTCAGGGTTACTATAACAACAAACACATCCCTAACAGGCAGTTCCAGCCATGATGGGCAGTATAGTGAACAATATGTCCTTGTGGAGAATGTTGCTGCTTCACATATATATGTACAAGAACTGCAGGCAGTGTTTTTAGCTTAAAACATTTTCTTTTCAAAGCCATTTCATTTAAAAGACCATCATGTTTTAAAAAAGATGGACAACTCTACAGTGGTAGTCCAATCAATCATCAAAAATGGGACCAATTTCCCACAGCTATGCAGAGTGGGTGGTAATTCTGTGTAGCAGCACCAGATTATTGTTAGTTCAGGCAACCCATGAGGTGAGGATCCTAAATAGAAGACCAGATTGTTTTCCAGGGGCAAGCCGCTGGGTGAAGAGTGGGAAATTCATCCTCAAGTGGTGGAACAAATCTGGCAGATATGGTAGGGCTGCTGTAGATCTCTTCGCCTCATGGGAAAACACCCACTGTCCATTGTTGTTTGGTTACCTCAGATGAAGCACTAACCGTGTTTCCATCTATTTTCAATTCGAATTTTGAGTGAATTTTTGAAAATTCGCCAAAATGTAAATAAAAATTAATGCGAATCAGAAGTGTTTCCATCAACTGGCTTGAAGCGCATCCACCAGGCCACGCAAAGCAGCATTACGTCAGAGGTCAGCGTCATTACGTCAGATGTCAGCGTTACGCATGTCTACAGTAAACAGGAAGTAGCGGTTGAAAACAGGAACCGAACCACACATCTCGGCAAAATGGAGAGAATATTTCAGGTATTCATTCATTCATTCATTCAACCTTTATTTATACAGGCTAGCCTCGTTGAGCCACAGGGACTCATTTACAAGAGGGACCTGTCTCACTCACACCCAGGGTCAATTTAGAGTTACCAATCAGCCTAACATGCATGTTTTTGGACTGTGGGAGGAAACCGGAGCACCCGGAGAAAACCCACGCATGCACGGAGAGAACATGCAAACTCCACCCAGAAAGGCCCCCGGACCGGGATTTGAACCGGGGACCTGCTCGCTGAGAGGCAGCAGCTCTACCAGTTGTGCCACCGTGCTGCCCATGTACCAGTGTTGCTATCGGGCAAGTTGTATTTATTCTGTCATGCCAACTAGTTTTAGCGATGTTACATGTTGTCCGGAGACGAAGTCACGTGACATGAATGTTCGCTACGGCAGAACTGAGTCGGCAAATCTGTTTCCATCTCTCGTTTTGCGCATCGGCTCTGATTCGAAAACCCCAAAAACCACCACAAGCGAGCGTATCAACTTGTTTGTGAATTAGAGGAAGTTAATTCGAATCGTGCCATTTCCATTCAGCTTTTCTGATGCGATACTTCAAAATGCGCATCAAGAAACCTTGATGGATACACGGCTACTGAGTGGATACACTGGCCACAGTGGTCGCTGTTTGCTTTTCCACCTCTCAGTCTGAGTTCTTCTACACTGATCTTAGTGGGACAACCAGGATAGGGGTGGCCATCTTTGCCCTGGGTGTCAAAAATAATTTAGGTGCTGTCAAAGGAAACATGGACCCTCCCTAGGGGCAAGAAACTTTTGTCTCAGTTGAGAAGGTTAATTTATGACCCTCACCGAGAACAAGCTGAAATGTGTTACTGGGGAGAGGGATGTCTGAGTTTCTCTCTTGTACATGCTACCTCTGCAACCCAACAATGGATAAGCAGAAGAAGCTTCATGGATGGATGTTTTGGAGAGTATAGGATCTCTGCTGCAGCTAGTTGTGCCAAACTTCTCACATTCATGCACGTTCACATACTCGAAATGGCTTAAGGCCTCGTTTTACTCGCGCTTTGGTCCGCTGGCTGGACTGTGCCGTGCGGCTTCATGCGTTTACAGTGTTGCCGCTGTGTTGATAGTTGACGCACAGCGGCGCATGGCAAAGTGATGTTCTTTTACGGACCAGCAGGTGGCAGTACCCTCTAAAACTTGTGCATATGTTGCAAGAAAGGTTGTAGAAGAAGAAATCTACTGTAGAAGAAGAACTGCTTGAAGTCACACAACAAAAACAAATGGCTTTCCGCTCGCGTGCTGAACTGTTGTCTTTATTAGAGCAAATCATAATAGAACAACAGTTATTGTGTCTTGCGGTTTTAATGCATGGAGTCAGCGGAGGAGGAAGCGATCACTTGACTTTTGGCAAAAAGACAAAAGAAAAGTCCAGATCAGGGATGAAGAAGGGGAATTTAATACACTTGTGTCACATACAAAACATTCCTCCATGCGTCGTGATGCCGTCTCCACGACCACAGCGGCGCAGACAGCTGCAGGCTCTGGCGTGAAGAGCGTGAAGGCTGTCGGGTGAGGTCCCCACCCGACCTATCAATCAGTTCAGTAGCGCCCATGGCGCGCGCACTAGCCTTGCGGAGTTTGAAAAATTCGGAGGTGCACGACACGCGCCAAACCGACGTGCGGGATCTACGCGCAGGGGCGGGACGGTGATATTGCGTCACTTTTGGCGCGCGCACCCTGGCGCACTGCGCAACGCCTCTAGTATAAAACTAGCTTTAGCCACCTCTAGCTCAGTCAGCTTACTCAGTGTTAGAACCTGCTTAATCCTGGTTCAGGATACTTTTGTTTTGACTTCAGGGCTTTTTATGCAAATGGAAATAGTTATCTCTTGTAGTGAGTAAAAAGTAGTTAAGAAATATTGGATTATTTAACATAAACCCTGAATTTTGACAACAGAGTGAAGTGTTTTGCCAACATTTTTGGAGGCATGAAAGGAAACCTGAATAAAAAAGGAAGAGGTATTCCGTTGACTGGCAATAATATAAGTTGGGCAAAGCCCCAAGCACAGCTCGTCTATCTCAGACAGATGTGACGTTATAGAAGTTTTTGTACTTGGTCATACCAAAGTAATTTTCACAATAAAAAATACTTAATCAGTTTCCAAGGAAGCAGGGTTTACGTTAAGTAACCCGACGTTCCCCCTCCACCCCCCATCTATTTAAAATGTATAATAATTATTATTATTATTTTACAGTTTTAGTGAAATTCTGAACTGTCAACACTGTATTTAAAGACCAAGAAAGAGTCATTTTAGACAATCAGATGTATTGAATGGGATAAAAATGGAATACAATTCCTTAAAGGAATTTATATTGTTTGCTGCTTTGTATGGCTATGTTTTAATCTAAAATAAACTTATATTTAGAAAGAATGGATTTGCTGTATAAACCTTTCTTATGGTCAAATCTTGTAAATAAAATTATGCATGATCTTATGCGATACTGAAGATTTTAGGAAGATAGGTAAGTGCCCAGAGTGCATTACAGATAACTCTCAGCTACTACTGTACATGAAACTGTAGCTTATTATCTGTAAATCTGACAAAGTGCTAACCATTTTTGAGTTGGTTAAGAATATTTAACTTTGGCAGTTATCTGGAATTGGGTCAACTTCACATGTGGATACATGCAGTACATAGATATTAACTGAGAGTAAAATACATCCAGTGGTTCTTGACATGTTTTGCTAACTGAACTTTGCTAACTAAAGTTCTATTAAAGTTTTATGCAAAAATGTTGCTCAATGTTATTGCTCAGCGTATGTGTTGAGAATGACTTAAAATGACAGAATTATAACAAATGTGATTGTTTTTGTTGAGTAGCTGCTTCAGCCACTCACTTCACTCACTTGAAAATCGAACTAGTTCTAGACGTACATCCTTCTAGACTTATACAGCCAATGATTACTTTGTTCAGTGGTCCATGAGTTTAAGCACATTCAATTTCGACTGGATTTTAAGATCTTGTAAAACAACTTGAGGCTTAAGAAACATTTAAATTAAAGTTATCTTGTTCTCCTTTTGCAGTCTGAAAAGCTCTCTTTTAACTGTGTGGCCTCTCACCTCCAGCTGGCTGAGATAAGGCTTCCAGAAGTCGTCCATGAGCAGCAGCCTGTAGCGTTTGGTGAAGTAGCCCAAGTAGGAGATGAAGGCAGTAATAAGGAGAACGTCTCCACATAGAGTTCTCTCCTGTCTCTTAAAACTTTCGATGGCTTCTGCCCAGCGGACATTCTCTGAAGTTAGACCTCCCACCTGAACACAACGGCACACCAAAAGACAAAAGAGCTCATCCCTGTGAGTGAAAGAAGGCTTTAAGTTAAATCAAAATCTGAATTAATCTATGGACGCCACCATCAATAAGTAATTTTTTTTGTTTTCATTAAGTTTTTGTATCCTTTCTAACCTCTCAGCTCTTGTTCCGACATACATCTCCCCATTTTACTATTGCATTGACCCAATTTCCCATCAGTGATGAATACGGCTCACCTTAATATCTTATCTCACCAAAACTTTAATACATACCGTAAGCTCAGCACACATCACAGAAACAATGTGCATTTAAGAAGGCCGGTCGCATTTGCATTGATATTCAGGACCGAGGAGCAGATTAGCACAACCGATCCTTTTGTTGCTCCTGTCAGGCCTTTTGAAAGCTTTCTCTGAATAATTTACATTATCGTGCTAACACTGTCAACATTCATCTTTTTTGTTTTGCCATTGTCAGCAGGACATTCACAAAACTATAGATGAGGATGAGATTTAAATAAATATTGTGTGTGCAAATGTATTATTTCTCGAAAAACAAGTGTTAGCAGCTGACTACATTAAAAATGATGTGTATGAGCAACGAGCTTACTGCTGTCAATATTTAACATTCAATTAAATATTTAAATGTACATCGTGAATACAGTCTACAGTATTGCTTAAGTTTCTACCAGTCATGTTCTAAATGAATTGATCAGAATTCTCAAATGTTTGTTTCTCATTAAAATGCTACCCAAGTAAGAAAATAATCCAAAACATATTAGCAATATATCAAATCCTATTTACTGTCTCAGAGTGATCCTTTGGCAATTTATCTTTATGAAACAAATTAATCTGAAGACAATTAATTTTGATAAGAAATAACAAAACAGCTGGGACAAACATTTATAAAGCTAATTGTGTTCAGTAAAGCAGTCAGTTGTCACCAGTCCGACAGATTATAGACTCGAGACACTGAGTCCTATACCTGCTAAATGTTTTTATACTACTCTGAATAAAAAAAAGGTTAAAAACAAAAGAAGTGGACTTTATTTTGTAGCTGAAGACATTTCACTTCTCATTCGAGGAGCATTTTAAATTCAAAGAATGGAGAGTGTGGAGTTTGAGTTATAAATTGAGGTGTTCTGTAAAATCACATGCAAATTGTCCTCACTCGTCACAATAGAGGTTGGTTAAGATCTTTGTTTTCGGGGCTGAGTAGGGGTAGAGGCAGGACAGCTAACTTGGGACCGGAAAGTCACAGTTCAACTCCCAGCCATTCCCACGTGTTGTGGTGTCCTTGAGAAATACACCCAATCCCACCCCAGGCGCTAACATAGCTGCCCACTGCTCCACCTGGGTGTATCTCAGGTGTGATGGGTTAAATACAGATAACTACGGTAGTTTTGCCATTGTATGGGAACATACTGGCAATCTCAAACTTCCCTTCCCTTGTTAGCCTTCGTTCACCCCTATCTCAAACCATCCATTTTCTTCTCTCTGTCCCCTTGTTGAAGGAAGCCTTCTATGTAAAAAGAGGGAAACCATCTTGAAAGAGGAAGTGGTCTCAGATTTCAACTTTCAAAAACCTATATTGCAACTTTAGGTCTGATACCTATGGGCACAAATTCCAGTCATAAATATTTTGCATGCGTAAAAAAGATTTATAACCTCTTTTAAAAAAAGATTTGCATTCGTTAAATTTAAAAAAATCACCAGTTACAAAACTTTTTTTACAGTGTTCTGTTTACAGATACAAATTCAAAATCTACGTGTGAATCCCTTCCTGTGAGTTTCATTTCAAAAGTACACATTTTGACCTGAAATTTCCTCCTCTCAGCTGACTGGTCATTATCATGTCAATCACAAATTTAACAATCCAATCAGAGAACAGATGGTTTGGCTGTAGACGCCTCGTTGAGCGGGCTGGTCATCAGCGCCTCCGCCATATTGAACGTGCCATATCTGTGGCAGATCTGCCAGTCAACTAATACAAGGAAAAGGGCTGAACTTCATAAAGTACCGTTCTACAATGTGTTTTAATTTGATGCCTCGATCAGTGTAGGCCTGTTCTAACAATGACCCTCACCGGTGCTGTTGACAAACAGGTTGCCGGTGGAAATTGTGCTACTGTTGGTTAAAGACCACATGGACATAGAGGTACTGTAGTTGGAGTGAGGACAGAGGATGCAGAGGACAGAGTGAGATGGAGGGGGGTGACTCGTTATGGCAACCCCTGAAGAGGGAAAAGCCGAAAGAAGGAGAAGAAGAAGAAGGTGTTACGTGTCCTTGTGTCATGCTTGTTATTGAGCGCCCACCTAATTGATGTGTTCTTCTTGTTCAGCTGATTAGCTTGCATAAAATAAATGAGCTCCGCCTACTAGAACAGCGAGGGAAATCAGAGAGGAGGGTAATTGGTTGGATGGTTGTTGTTTGTTGTGCCTGGGAGTTACTGACAGTACTTGCTTTTTGTTTGCAGGATGAGGGGAGCAGCACAAATCCGAAAGTTATGCACCAAAACTCATGTTCCCTGAAGGAAGGGAACGAGGTGCAACATATTGCTATGGGAAATTGCGCCCCTGCGCGATTACCTGAAGGAATACATTCACGCCTTTATGGCAGGGGCGTCAGCGTTACGCCAGAGTCCCCTCCCTCTGGGTATTTAAGGCGCTGACGCCCATCCATCATTCTCCAAAATGCACTTCACCGAGCTTTCAGCATTGAAAAGGGCCAGGTATGTTGCACCTCGTTCCCTTCCTTCAGGGAACATGAGTTATGGTGCATAACTTTCAGTTCCCTTATCAGTCATGTCACTCGGTGCAACATAATTGCTATGGGAACGTAATTCATTCACGCCCTTGAAATGCTCAGCAAAATGCATGTGAGAACATCTGCCTCAATACGGCAGGCATCTCCCAGCTGCTCTCTTCAAGGTATGCAGAGAGCATAGTCCGGGAAGAAAAAATGCCTCATGTAGAAACATCAGCTTGATGTTACCACCGGGCACATGGATGAAAACACCAACTAGAGACAGCATAAGCGTGCTCCACTAGTGTGATTACCCATCATCTCCTTTTTTTTTCTCTGGAAATCCTGAGAAACAGGAGGAAAAGAGCAAGGGACCCATTACGCCACTAGTAATTAGATGGCAATGTGGAGGTAGAAAACCAGGGTCAAGCACAGGGTAACTTCCCAAGTCCCCAGGGGAAATTTTTCATCTATACAAGAGGCACAACTGACAAGTGGAGCCCATCCTGATGTCGGAGACCCGTTAAAGGAGAGGGGAACCCCTCCATTGAACATCTCCTAAGTAAACATAAACACCAAGGGACACCCTTGTGTATGTTGTTGCTGTTCGTTTTGGGATAAAGCAATCAAAGCCTTAGGCCCTCAGCCAGTTCCCTTCAAAGGCCAGGCTGAGAGCCGCCACAACTCCGGACGTGGGTGTAGAAGCTGCCCATGTGCCTGAGTCAGCAGGTCCCTGTGAAGAGGCAATTGCCATGGTATCCCTGATAACATTGAGATCAACTCCAGGAACCAAGGTTTCTGCTGCCATCTGGGGGCTATCAGGATAAGGGAGAGGGATCCCTGACGTACACGTTCCAGTGTCACCTCGATCAGAGGGACAGGTGGAAAAGCATAGTACAGCACCCCTGCTGGCCAGTCACGTGCCAGAGCATCAGTTCCCAATGGTGCATCTGTTTCTTTCAAAGAGAAGTAAAGGTCAAAGTCAAAGTCAACTTTATTGTCAAAACTGCAATATGTACAGGACGTACACAGGATTGAAATTGCATTTCTCTCTGTCCCTCGGTGCAACAGTAAACATTTAAACACTAAAACATTTAATAAACATAAGCATAAAATGAAATAATAAAAGTGTAATACTGTCCTGAGTTTTTTGCATAGTAGTATAAAAGTGTAAAAAGTATATCTATAAAATAAAATGAAAGTTCTGGCATTGACATTTGTAATAGAGTGACAAAGCAGCATATGAAGTTTATGTACACAGTATATGTATGAGGTAGTTGATATTGGTATAGAGGTAAAGTGGCATATGCAATAAGGCTAGTAAAAAATATATATATATATATATATATTATATATATCAGCAGTAGTGTAGATATAAAAAGTAGTGTAAATGTAAACAGTAGTAATAAATGTAAACAGTAGTATTGAATGAAAACAGTAGTAATAAATGTAAACAGTGAATGTAAACAGTAGTATGACTATAGGCAGTAATGTAATACAAACATTAGTGCAAATATAAGAAGTAGTGCAAACTGAATGAGCACATGACCGTGAGTTGAGTGAATAACCCGTTTTGATGACATGGAGTCCAGTGTTAAAATCTTTGTGTTGTGTGGTGGTGTATGAAAGTTTTTTTGTGATTTATGCCGGGTACCCACCTAAATTGTCAGAACGCTCCTGCCGCCCCCTTTTGGCCGCTTGTCACTGATGCCGGGTACCCACTGGGACGCGTCTGATGACGCGCACTAGGGGGAGGCAGAGGGTCATCAGTTGTTGTGTTTTCATGCTGCTGGCAGATAAAATCAGCAGCACGTGACCCCCGTTTCTACTGGAGTGGGTTTTCTACGAGCCGAACTGCAGCTCCGACAGTCTTTGTTGAGATTAAAACATTTTTTTTTTATGTTTGGGGTGATCGTACGCTGAGCGGACAGCAGCAACTGTTTAAAATGCCAAGATTCTTACCGGAGTCTGGTTCCAATTCATGGAGGCTCGATGAGGTAAGTTTAAAAAGTCCAAAAAAAGTCCCGTTGTCGTTGCGTCATCACATAGCAGAGGCTCTCCCGATTGGTTGTTGGAAGCGTCGAACAACGTCGAGCCGCAAAAACATAAACTTTTGAGACTTCGGCTCGACGTTGCTCAACGCGTAGTTTGTTTCGGACGCGCGCGTGCGTGGAAAGGAACTGCCACGTGCCGGCGCGCCGCTTCAAAAACTCAAAACGCGCCGCTTCACGGTTCGCCGCGCCTCAACGCGTCTCCACATAGACTTTCAATGTAAACCGGCCGCTTCAGCCGCCCGACACGGGTCCGGTAGGTAACCGGCATTAGGTAGTACAAGTGGGAGGGAGGGCAGAACAGGCAGAGAGTTTAGCATCTTGACTGCCTGATGAGCAAAGCTGTCATTTAGTCTGCTGGTTCGAGACTGGAGATCACATTGTGAGCTAGCTCTGCAAGCGAACAAGTCCACTGAGGCTCTCCCAAATCGTGACCAGACCTGCTCCACAACCCGTGGGTTCAGACTCCATTCTGATGCCAAGAGAGGCCCTCTCGAGAGGGCATTTGCTCCATAATTTACTTCACCGGGAACATGAGTCGCCCTGAGCGACAAGATTCTCGGAGCACACCACGTTAGCATCTTCTGCGTCAGTCCGAGGAGGGCCCGGGACCTTGTCCCTCCCTCTCTGTTGATGAAGGACACTGTGGTCCTGTTATCTGATTTCACCAGGACGTGCTACCCTGCAATCAGACCTTTGCCAAATAAGTATTTTACTGACAGGAATACGGCCAACAATTCCAGGAAGTTGATATGTAATCTCGCTTCATGTTTATTCCAAAGGCCACGGGCGTTCTGATTTCTGCAGATCGCCCCCCATCCTGTTTTTGAGGTATCCGTCGTGATGACCACACGAGATGACACCCTACCCAGTGGGACCCCTTCCGTGAAGACAGACAAGTCTCTCCAAGGTTCCAGGACTCTCAGGCACTCTGGATCTATTCTAACACTTCCTGCTCGACCAAGCAGGACGGGTTATGTCTGTTGGTTTAGCGATACTTGTAGGGCCCACATTTTCAGCAATGCATGTGGCACATAGGGTATGGCTGCCGCCAAGAGGCCTAAAAGGCTTTGGCACATTTTCATGGGAACCCGCTGATCCAGTTTAATTTTTGCCAGGCAATGGCGAATCGAGGAAACTCGTTCCTTTGAGAGCCATGCTCTGTACCGGACGGTGTCGATCTGAACTCCCAGAAATATGGTAACCCGTGATGGAGTTAGGTCACTCTTTTGTAGGTTTATGACAAAACTGAGAGACTCCAGGTGAGAGATCATCCTGTAGGAGTGTGACTTGGTCTGTATTCTGCTTCCAGCCAGAATCAGGAGGTCATCCAGGTAGTTCATAACCCTGAGTCCTTGATTCCTAAGGGGGTCAGGGCTGCATCCAGACATTTAGTAAATGTACGAGGAGCTGTCTTCAAACCGAAGGGTAAGGCTTTGAATTCATAAGCCTTTCCCTCGAAAGCAAAACGGAGGAATTTTCTGTGTTTCCTCCACACGCCTACATGGAAATAGGTATCTTTCAAATCCATTGTACATGCGTAGTCTCCTGGTCTCACAGACTGGAGAACCTGCCGCAGTGTAAGCATCTTGAACTTAAAAGTTTTTATTCTCTTGTTCAGAGTCCTGAGATCCAGAATCGGTCTCAGGGAATGATCCTTTTTGGGCACCAGGAAGTACTTGCTGTAGTGGCCGGAGCGTAGTTTGCGTTTCGGGACCAAACTTATTACTCCCTTCTGCAACATTGTCAATACTTCCTCCCCCAGCATGTGTGCACGCGCAGGGTTAATGTTTGATTGCAGTACCCCTGTGAAGGGGGGCGGTCTCCTGGTGAACTGCAGCTTGAGCCCATGACATATAGTCGTCATGACCCATTCGTTTAGTAGAAACGCCCTCCAGGCCTGCGCGTGCACCATGAGCATGGAGGGCATGTCCAATTGCTGCTCGTCATGTTTGAGTGCAAGAGGGGTGGCCTTTGACCCCTCTTGCGCTCTCTCGAGCAGACTGGTCAGCCCAACAGAAGATATTGCGAGATCTGACTGTCTCAGGCAGAGCTCGTGTATCTTGCTGCGGTTCATAGTTTGACCACGTGGTTTGTGTTTTATGAAAGTGGGACTCGAGTCAAGAACCAGGGCAGTCTGTGCTTTGGTACTTTTATTTTCGTACATGCATGAAACAGTGTTTGTTTTGATTACACATACAGTAGGCGAGTCATGTTTATTGCGCGCACACATGTCACCAGCTCCTCGTAGTGTTTTACAAGTGGAGACTGGGTTCAAAAGCTCAGGTTCCCATACCGCGTGGTCGGGCAAACCTGTAAAATTATTAATTTGTCCTTTTTCATCAGGCCCAAATCTGCTTTCCACACGGGGTCATTGAAGAGGCCCTCGGCCGGTACTGGAAAGTCTCACTTTCGCAGCAGGTCTCTTCCGTGGGGGGCGACGCATGTCTTCCTTTGGGGGTGCAAAGCTTTTCCTTGGCAGCTCCTCGCGGAGTGCTTCCGCCTGTTTGCGTCTTTGTTCCAGCCTGGCCTGGATACGTTCCAGGGCTCCCCCGAAGTGTTCCGTCGGCTCGATCGGGTGCTGGAGGAAGGGGGACCTCTGGTTTTCCGGGAGGTCCATTAAAGTCAACCAAAGATGGCGCTGGGCGACAACCATTTCCGCCATTGCTCTGCCTTGCGTGATGGCTATTGTCCCCATCATGTGGAGCACAAAGTCAGAGGCGCAGCGGGCCTCCTCCATGGCCTTCGTTGCGGCTTGTTCATTTGTCGTTACCTGGAGTTCCTGCAGCTTTTCTGCCAGGTACGCCTGCATCATGGTCGAGGCGTTCATCGCGCGAGCCGCGAGACCCTGAGCCTTGTAGCACTTTTCAAGCTGTTTCTCCGAAGCTGGGCAACGCTGGCTTCGCCCCCGTAGCTGCGGGGGCCAGATGAGCCGCCAGGGTCTCCTCTATCAGGGGTGCGCTGGCGAGGCCTGCTGCCTTCATTCCAGTGACATCCAGGAGTCGGGATAGTGGCAACGTCATGGGAGCTCCGGGTTCCGCCCAGGAGCGTGTGAGCTCCATGAGGAAGTCCGGGAAAATGGGCATTTTTTGCGACTTGTCGGCTGCTGCTTCGCATAGAAGTAGTTTCCCGCCAGCCTCGTAACCTGTTGGCGAGGCGTGGGGTCTGGCCACGTGACCTGCAGGGCATCCGTCGCCCTATGGCACAGGTCGAATAGAGCAGGGACCGACAAGTCCGTTTCCGGTAGGATTTGCGCCAGGTTCTGAGAGGAATCCACACTTTCTCCTCTGTAACCGTATTTGGTGTCTTGGTCAGACACTTCGGGCATCAAGTCCTCGACGGGAACCGAGGAGTTAGACACGTTCTCATCCCCGACTTGACCATTGCATTCCAGGTTCACGTTCTTGAGCTCTGGCTCGGGAGCGAGCAGCTTCGTGAGGCGTGCGGCCTTCAGCACCGCAGCCTTCGCCAACGCGTCCGCGCGGCGTTTCCTCACTACCGCCGGCATCCAACAGCAGTGGGAGCAGGAGTCTGGGGATTCCAGCGCCTGTCTTGCGTGCAGAATCCCTAGGCAGACAGGACAAGCCTCGAGGCTGTCCGTCGCCGAGAGGGAGTAGCTGTAGCCGCTGGGGCAGGGGCGCGAGCGAGGGCTCGTTGTCCTGCTGGCTTTCTTTTGAGTCTTTGTCCTCCGTTTTCCCTTCTCGGGAGCCATGTCCGGAGACGAGAAGCATTGAGGCTGTTCTTAGTATCCTTTTGTTCGAAGCTGTCCTCTCCGTCGTCTTGCTTTCGCTGGCTAGTCTGCTAATGGTTAGCAGGGAGTGTTGTGACGTAGTTAGTAGGGGTGTAACGGTACGCTAAAATCACATTTCGGTTCGGTTCAACTACAAGGAGAGCTCGGTTCGGTTTATTTTCGGTTTTTTTCGGTACAAATTTAAAAAAAAAATTTTACAAACTAAAGACTTACAAAATGTTTATTTTGAAAATGTGCAAAAAATATGTTTGTATTGTATTGTAGTAATAAATAAAAGTGACCCATTTGGATGACCAACAACACCACCAGCCTGATCAAGAAAGGTCATCAGAGACTCTACTTCCTCAGACGGCTGAGACGAGCTGGTCTGAGCAGCCCAGTTCTCACCTCCTTCTACAGGTGTGCAGTGGAGAGCATCCTGTGCTCCAGCATCAACGTGTGGCATGGAGGCTGCACAGTTGCAGAGAGGAAAGCTCTACAGAGAGTGGTGAAGGCTGCACAGAGGTCTGTCGGAGTCAGTCTCCCCACCATCACAGACATTTACACCTCCAGATGCAGGAAAAGAGCCACCTGCATCATGAAAGACCTCACTCACCCAGCACACACACTCTTTGCCCCACTCCCCTCAGGACGGAGGTTGAGGAGCATCAAATGTAGAACCACTAGACTGAGGAACAGCTTCTACCCTGAGGCTGTTAGACTCATGAATGAATAAATAAAAATAAAATAAAAATAAACACTGCAAAATATCACATCATGCTGATGCTGATCTGTTTTTCTTGTTGCTGTGTTCATCTGTGACCATCTGCTCATACAGACTCATGTTCGTGCTGCTGTTTATAATGATGTTTTTCCACTATATTAGGGCTTAGTGTATTACTAGTTGATGTTTTTCTTAGTTAATTCTAGATGTTATTACTGTTTTTCTCTTGCATTTGTTGTTGGATGTAACTGGGACCCCGTGTACATAATCTCGTTTTCATCACATGTACCACATGCGGTGCAAATGACAATAAAGACTCTCTGACTCTGATTTTAAATAAACAGCACTCTACAATAAATAAACTATACTAACAATAATAAAAATCTTAATAAATGCAATAACAGTCAGAACCAGAACAATAAGCAGCAACAGACTGTTTACAATCTAACTAATCAAGTTTTTGTTCAAGTTTTTGTTCAGTAGCAGCAGTGTGGCTGTATTTGTCCTCTGTTGTGTACTCACAACTTCTTCTTGGTGGGACAGGTGGGACTGTGGGAACAGTTCAGAGTTCAGTTCAGTCATCACTTAGCTGCAGGTGGATTTACCTCTGTCACAGACTGGAAATAAAAAACAAAAGAGATTTAAAAAAACAAGTTAATAAGATTATGATTTAAAAAAAAAAAGATTATTTAGATAATAAAACAATACCTCTTGAACAATTGAATCTCTCACTCTTCATCATGGCAGGCAGGGCTTTAATCTGGTCCAGGGCTTGTTGACAACATCAGTTAGTTTTTTCATAAAGAGCTGAACTTTTTGAAGTGTTGACATGATGAATGTCTCATAGTGACGCTCAGCAACTTTAAAACCTGCGCATATAACAACGTTCAGACAGATTCAGAAATTTAAAAACTCATAGGCTACAGCTTGTGGACCGCTGTGATTACCTGATGAAGGAGTTTTAATGCAGCTCTTCGGTCACGTTCGGATGAAGTAGTTTTAATACAGC
>JBBPBX010003856.1:41501-79998 GCA_038048925.1 Garcialebias charrua | reverse complement strand
CTTTAGCTTAAAATAGTTTCCAGCTTAGAATTGAGGGAAAAAGATAGGAGGAAGATGGAGAGATGGGTTAAAGGAAATTGTCTTGAGCATGTTACCAAAAGTGACACTTCTCATCAGATTTCTGCTAAAATCCAGGTACGTTTTGTAAACAGCTCTTTACCTTCGACGACGAGTCTGATAAAGAGAATGACACCAGCCTGTAAGATGCACAGTCCTTCAGGCCCAGTTCAGTCCAAAACTGGTTCTAGTTTACGTTTTCAACGTCTCCTGGGTTCCGCGTTGGTCATCAGAAAATGCGTCAGCTCCTGGCCTCTGACTTCAAGATAAACTTATTCCAGGAAGGAATAAACAAAGTTTTGAGCTTACGCTCATTCGAAGTGGACTCATAACAGCATGTTATTTAGTCCTTAGCTGAATGACTGTCCTTGGCGGGTGACAGGCATTCATTCAGCCCTTTGGGAAAGGTTCACATCTCTTTGAAGTTCCCAGCAAACTCTGAAGTGTTTCAGCAAAAGTTAGAACTTAAAAGAAGATCATGAGAGGAGTGAGACTTGTGTTATCACGACCCAAGGTTACAACCAGCAGCAGAGGAAAATGTTTAGAAAAGCTGGAGCCCTTCTCCTGAAAAACAACGGATTAACTGTCTTCTGACTTTCTAAACAAAACCGTCGGGTCTCTCTGACCCGAGACTTCAACTTTAACACAGCAGTGAACACAGTAATACTCCATATTAAAAGAATAACAGCATATAACATATATCATGAAAATGACAAAAGTTATTCTTTTGATCACATCAGCCTAAAATCAAAGATAGAAATAGTCTCTTTTGGTGACTATATTCTCAGATTACAACTAATGGAATGATTTTGTGGTAAATGTCTTGCTTTACTGAGAGGTCAGTAAAGGTCATCTCTGGAACAGTTCAAACACACACAGGTGTATCAAAGTGGACACGGTCATGCCCACTACATACTGATGGTAATACTTATCCTTCACCACACATTTTTCCAAATCATCTTGTGATTGTTCAAAATCCCTTTTTAACACCGTGCATTCTTCATAGAGACTACGCGTTTGTTCAGCGCCGTCACTACTCGACTGTGTTAAACTCCTTACCTCCTGCTGTAAAGTGGCAATCTCCATTTGTGCTGTTAAACATGATTCAGAGACAGCCTGGCGTGCAACAGTTTCAAAGTCTAGCTTGGCCTTTAACAGAAGGCTTAATTTAGCCAAACGTTTGTCTCTGTCTGCTTTCTTTTCACCCGTTGTGGTTCCAGCTGTTACAATTTTTAATGCTCTGTCCACATCTGTTTCCTCCATCAACTGTGTCTCTTATTGGTAATTTGTGATGGACCCTGTGAGCGAATATAAGGCACGTTCGATCCAATCTGCTTTGGTCGGGTCGTAGCCATCAGTTGGCACAGGTTGCCCTGTATCAGTGGTATCAGGGGTCTCAGTCTCTGTGCCTGCCATCTTTTATCTGGATTTTCTGTGAAAATCAAAATAAAAGATGCTCTGAATTTGTTACTCTAAACTTTTCACTATTTGAAATAAACAGGAAAGTTTAAATGTGCACAGGATAACTGTGAAAGATGTTGTGTCAGAGAGAAGGAAGAGGAGAAAACTGTACTTTTGTTTGTTATTTTAAACTCTTTTGTATTTAAAATAAGCAAAAATGTTTGTCTGTACCTCTGTTATTCTAATTTTCTTAATTTAAAATAAACAGGAGTCTTTTGTTTGTGTACAGAACAATTTTAAAGGTGGTATTTCACCATAAAAATGCTGACTTTTTATGATGTTTTATGAGAAAACTCATCTGTTAACGTCTTTTAACCAACAGGGGGCAGTTTCAAGTCTTAATGTTATCACGAGGCGACTGATTTTTCTATTCAGTATTTAAAATAAAAACAACCTTTTAGAGTTAGTTTCTAGTGTGTCCGTGATAAGCGCTCGAACCACATTCTTGTCAGAGACAAATTTATGTTGTTAGACAGTTTAGATGGCTTCAAATTAGTTTTTAAACTTTTAGTGAAATCTCCGTTCGTCTTGTGAGTGTAAACTGCCTGTCACTCAAAGTGCAGCACCTGGAAATGACGACAAAAAATAGGCGGGTCGACGTAGCGCGTCACCAGCTTTCGTACTTGAGCGAGGCGGAGCTCGCTACACAGATACGCGACGTCAACCAATCAATCACAGCGCTTGTAGTTCTATTCTCAAGCATTCCTGGTTAAAGGTATGGTCTGTGATTTTTGGGACACTCTGGGACTTAGCAATATTTTTAGCGCAGAAAAGCATTCTGCTACCTCCCCCTCAGAGCTATATATGGCTCAGAGGGGGAGCCAGACAGTCCGTGCTTCTGCTGAATTTGAGTTCTGCTCCGCCCCCTGCTGTGTGTCTGCTCGGAGCGCTTCAATATTCTGTGATTATATGTTAAAAAAAACATTTAAAAATATTATAAAACCATGGAGCACTTGTCCAACAACACAAAACCCAGCAGAAATCAGCAGAGGTTCACGAAGCAACGTTGGACATGATTCAATTCGCTCGTGACTTCCTCGTTCTGTCAGCTCAGGTTTGGAATGTCTGGAATGCTCCGCCCACACTACATGTCCTGTCTGCGCTGCAAAGTTCTGTGATTATATGTTAATAAAACCTTTTAAAAATATTATAAAACCATGGAGCACTTGTCCAACAACACAAAAACCAGCAGAAATCAGCAGAGGTTCACGAAGCAACGTTGGACATGCGCTCGTGATTTCCTCATGTCTGTCAGCGCAGGTTTGGAATGTCTGGAATGCTCCGCCCACACTACATGTCCTGTCTCTGCGCTGCGAAGTTCTGTGTTTATATGATAATATAACTGTTTAAAAAATATAATAAAACCATGAATCACTCGTCCAACAACACAAAAAGACCCTGTAATCAGCAGAGCATCACCAGCCAATTTGGACATGATTTAATTCGCTCGTGAGTCGTGACAAATCCATTTCCTCATTCCTGTGAGTGGAGGATGAAGCGATCACTTGACTTTTGGCAAAAAAACTAAATAAAAGTCCAGCTCTGGGATGAAGAAGGGATATTTAATAAATTTGTGTCACATAAAAAACAGTCCTGCATCGCTTTGCAATCCTTTGAATGAGAACGAGCCGCGGCGCTGGGGCTGGGACAGGCGGGGGCGTGGGTTGGGGCGTGACAAACAACTCTGTTTTTATTGGCTGGTCAGTGTCCGGGTCACTCTGTGTTTTCAGTGTTTTTATAAATGCTGATAGAGAAGCAAGGGGACTATAGTTTTTTTCAGAGATTACTTTGTCTAACATCAGTCTGTCAGTAGATCGTGACAGAGTGAAGAAATATGTTAAAAATATATTGTTTGAAAAGTTACAGACTACATTACAATGTTACATACCCCACCTTTAATGTAGTTTTCATACCTTCGACCAATGCAGTGTCGGAAATGACGACAAAGTGGGGTGGTCGCAACGGCGTGCGTCCCCACTTCAGCGAATCAGCGCTCGCTACGAGAGTGATCAACAGCTCACAGCTCTCGTTTTATCCAATCACAGCTCATAAACATCATGTAAAGACACGTAGCCTTTAACGTTACCTTAGCACAACAGAACGCAACTTTTACAGACCCTTAAACAACTCAAACACTTCAAATTAACTTCCCAAAATTCTGAAACATGGCAATCACAATTAAAACAGGCATATCTTAGCTACGCTTAGTAGCAAAGCACTTTAACTGCAACACAACACGGACTCTCTCGGAGCCGCGTCAAGGTCGGTTCCGTCCACTTTTAAGGAGCAGAACTCGGGTTTCATGAACCACTATCCGACACGTTCTAACAGTAATATGCTTCTTTGACCTGCTCTAACATGTAAAATACCAGCACAGCAATCTTGTAGATGTTAATAATAGCTTTTTATGCACAATGACTCAGCGGTCATTTTGCAGTGAGATTACCTCAGCTTATGTACAACGTAATCTGGACCGGGTCTTATCAGAACCACCAAACACATGCCACACAGCATGACAAATACCCACCAAACTACTTATAGCGTTTAAAAAATTGAACAAATAACAATTTCAGCTTCAAATGTCATAAACTGCAGTCCTGCAATCGTTCTAAACACTTCCAGCCCAAATTACTATCCTCAGAGTTTAAAACTTGGATCCTAATATGCAAACATAACATTTCAAGTTCATGATGGATCACAGATTTATGAATAAACGTTCAGAAAACTCGTACTTGGACCACCAGATGAAGTAAACATGAGGGTAACCACCATATTGTGTCTTTAAACACGTACGGTGCCACCCAGATGTAAAGGATATATAGGAGGTCAATATTAATACTGACCTCTTTACCTTAATTAATTTACTTATTCAGATTGAATAGTAATTTCACAGATTCTTTTCTTTTTCTGTTTACCCAATATTTCTGTGATCTTTATGATGGATAAGTAAAACAGAAGCCATAGAGTGACAATGGAAACGTTAACTTAGTTTGGTATGCCAAAGACACTACCATTTATTTAAAATAAATCAACTAAAATTAACACAAATACACTTTGATTGACATGATTTCACTTTCTTGCAATTTAATACGTCAGCACATTTAAATTATAACAGACATAAATACAGGATGTCATTATACTTAGTCTGTGGCTCAGTCTTAGCTTAAATATAGTTACCAGAGATTGAAATAAGGAGAGATTTAAGAGGGAGAGGTTAAGAGAGGAAGTTATTTATCTTGAGTGTAACCAGAAATGACACTTTCCATCCGACTTCTGCTAAATCCCAGGTACGTTTGTAAACAGCTCTTTACCTTTTGACGACAGCCCGGTAAGAGAAGACCTTGTAGCTTTTCAGAGGCACGGGTCCTTGCGTGAACCAGTACATCTGAGCAGGTTATTCGTTTACCTTCCAACGTCTCCTGGTTTCGCGTTGGTCATCAGAAAATGCGTCAGCTCCTGGCCTCTGGCTCAAGATAACTTATTCCAGGAAGGAATAAACAAAGTTTGAGCTTACGCTCGGTTTGAAGTGGACTCATAACAACATGTTATTAGTCCTTAACTGAATGACGTGTCCTTAGCGTGTGACTGACGTTCATCCAGCTCTTTGGGACGACCTCAATGTCTTGAAGTTCCCAGCAAAACTCAACGTTCCAGCAAAAGCTTAGAACCTTAGTAGAAGATCTGAGATGAGAGAGACTTGTCTCTTCCCCATTGGTCCAAAAGAACCAGTCGAGCTGTTCACTTGTTGTTATCACGATTCAAGGTGAAATTCAGAGCAGAGAGAAATTGTTTAGGAAAAGTGTCTCAGTAAGGAGACTTTCAGACGCTAGTGAGAGTTTTAGCTGAAACTCAACAAAAACAACGTCTGAGAAAGGCAGTTTGACATATCTGAACTTTGACACATTTCATTTGTAGAAATGACACAGCATATACATATGTGATCAAAAGACATATTGTAAATTACAACACTGTTCATGAATAAACACAAGTGATACTCTGATTATATTTTGTATTAGAACAAAATCAAAGATAGAAATAGTCTCTTTTGAGTGAATCTGTCCTTTGATTCAAGCTAATAAAATACATTGTGTTAAGTGTCAGATTACTGAAAGGTCAGTAAAGGTCATCTCTGGAACAGTTCAAAAATACACAGGTGTATCAGAGCGGACACGGTCATGCCCACTACTGTACATGGTTAAACCCAACAGTTCATGCTCCATTTGCCCTTTGCTAAAATGTCGATGACATCAAGGCATGGATAGCTTCAAACTTTTGAAGTTTTAATGATCAGAAAACTGAAGTCGTGTATAGCCCTAACCCTACAGCTGTCTCTGATCCTGTAAATCTGGACTCCCTTCAGCCTTATCTAAAACAGTATTTTACAAACCTCAGGATGGTTTTAGACTCTGACTTTAAGTTTAATAAACAGATCAACTCTGTTCTTCAAACAAGCTTCTTCCAGTTAAAGCAGTAGGCTTAAGTCAGTGTTGACCAAATCTGACCTTTAAAAATTGGTCCATGCCTTCATTACAACTTGACTAGACTACTGTAATGCACTTTATGTTGGGATCAGTCGGGAGTCTCTTTCACATCTCCAGTTCGTCCAAAAGGTTGCAGCTCGGCTTTTAACAAGAACTCATAGGTTTGAGCACATTTCACCGGTTCTGTCCTCCCTTCACTGGCTCCCTGTATGTGTCAGAATTTATTTTAAAATTCTCCTATTGATGTTTAAGTTCATTAAAGGCCTTGCACCCTCATATGTCTCCGACCTTCTTCGTCCTTTAGTTGATGTTTTTCTTAGTTCATATCTTAGATCTTATTACCGTTTTTCTTTTACATTTTATTGTGGGATGTTACTGGGACCCTGTGCACATAATCTCGTTCCACCACATGTACCACATGAGATACGAATGACAAATAAATATCTCTGATCTAACCAGCTGCTTTTGGTTGTTCCAAAAATCAGGCTGAAGCTCAGAGATTGGAGGTTCCCTTATCAGTCAGTCACTCGGTGCAACATATTGCTATGGGAAATTGCATCCCTGCGCGATTACCTGAAGGAATACACTCATGCCTTTATGGCCGGGGTGTCAGCGTCACGCCAGAGACCCCGCCCTCTGCGTATTTAAGACGCGGACGCCCATCCTACTTTCTCTTATTGCCCTTCACCTCGCTAAACCTGAACTTCTCTTCACGGGACTTCTCTGTTGTTTCATCGCTCGACCAGAGGTGAGCTCACTCCCTACACAGAGCGTACAGAGAATTCTTCCTGCGTACTGCTGGGCTGGTGAAAGCTAGTCCGGCACATTTTTCCTTAACCTCAAAGTTTTTTCTTCTCCTCTCTCCGCAGACTGTTTCGCTCGACGGCGCTAACTGCGTCACATCGCTACCTCTGCTAAAATTCGTAGCAGGCTAGCCAGCGAAAGCGACGCGACGGAGGAGACGTCACGAAAAAGAATTTTGGAAGGACTCGCTCGTCTTCTCTTGGACATGCCTCCAGAGAAAGGGAAGCGAAAGCCAAGACTTCCGAAAAAGGCTAGCAGGACGGCGAGCCCGACCTTGCGCGCCTGCCTCAATGGATACGGTTTTTACCTCTCTGCGACGGACACCCACGAGGCCTGTCTTGTCTGCCTGGGAATACTGCACGCGAAGATGGCGTTGGATGCGCCCGACTCTTGCCCACACTGCAGCCAGATGCTGGAGGCGGTGAGGAGGCACCGGGCGGACTTCGTCGCCAAAGCCATGGGCGCTGCTGCGGCGTCAACAGACCCGGACTCTACTGAGCCTCTCACTCCCACGCCGGAGCTCGAGAGCATGGCTCTGGAGGACAGCACCCGAGTCGAATGGGGCGACAGCCCAGATGCGCTGGCTCCCATCGGGGACTTGACAGTCGACTTCGACACTCGAGGCATGATGAACGAGGACGAAATCTCAATATCAGGCGAATTCTCTGCGGACGACGCCGACATCGGGTACGACGAGCAAGGGGGAGACCTCTCTCGCACCCCGACGCCTGTGCTCCCGGAGACTGACTTTTCGATCCCTGCTCTGTTCGACTTGTGTCGCAGAGCAGCAGACGCGCTGCAGATCCCCTGGCCCGAACCTCCACCCCGTCAACAAGTCACGAGGTTGGCAGGAAATTTTTACACGAAGCAACAGTCCACCACGAGGCAAAGAATGCCCATCTTCCCGGATTTTCTCACAGAGCTGACTCGCACCTGGCCTGTGCCTAGGGCTCCCATGCTGCTGCCGCTCTCGCAGTTCCTTGATGTGGATGGGATGGAAGCAGCGGGAATAGCCAATGTGTCACAAATAGAGGACACGCTGGCGTGTCATTTGGCTCCCAGGTCATCTGGGATGAAACCGACTCTGCCCAACAAAGCCTGTCGAGCCTCTGTTTCTCTGCTCGAGAAATGCTACAGGGCTCAGGGCCTCGTGGCGTGCGCAATGAACGCGCCCGCCATGATGCAAGCGTACCTGGCTGAAAAACTGCAGGAGCTCCAGGTAACGACAGACAAGCAGGCTGCCACCGACGTGCTGGAGGAAGCCCGCAGGGCAACAGACTTTGTGCTCCGCATGATGGGGACAGTAGCCATTGCACAAGGCAGAGGTATGGCTGAGGTGGTCATCGCACAACGCCATCTGTAGATGACCCTAACTGACCTCTCGGAGGGACAAAGAATTCCTTTTCTCCACCACTCGATAGAGCCGACAGGATTGTTTGGAAAGGCTCTGGATCGAATTCAGACCAGGCTGGACCAGAGGTGCAAACAGGCAGAGGCTCTCCGGGAAGGCATCCCCAGGAGAGCTTTTGCCCCCCCAGGGAATCAGCTGGGTGCAAACTCGCGTAGCATTGACACAGCTCAGCCTCACGTGTCCCACCGCAAAAGCGGCCGGCATACGAGGGCGAGCACCGGCAGAGACCACCACCGGATCCACCACGGGCCGAACATGCCTGGAGTAAAAACAGATTTGTTCCGCGCCAGGCGGTCTGACACAGGACCTCCTCTGCGAATCGGGACACAAGACAGAAACGTGCCTGATGAAACGGGCCTTCTGCTTAACTTTACAGGTTCGCCCGACCACGAGGTACGGGATCTAACCTTCACATGTCCAGACTTTATTTGTAGAACTATACAAAAAGCTGACGACTTTGTTTTATGCATGAATCATGACTGTTCTGCTGTGAGTGACATAAAGTCAAATATGTCGTTGCACAAAAGCACGAATAAAGCTCAAGAAACAGCTCCTCTCTGTTTCTTGACAAAAAAAAAACACATAACAACATGGTTCCCCTCTGTTTTTCCAGCTGATATAAAGGGCGGGGGCCATCATCCCCCTCCCTCGCGGCTCACGAGGTGATAGCCCAATCAATAAGCCCCAGCAGGCGGCCTCAGGACTGTTTGCAACAGACAGAGCCAGAGGCGTCTGCAAACAGGCCCGTCAGTCCTCACAGGGACAGGTGAGGGGGGTCACGTGTTCCAACTCTCGCCCCGTTGTAAACCACGGGGTCGACAATACACAAATTAAACATACCTGTGACACGTCTGCGCGCCAGGGGAGCGCGCCAACAGAACCTGGTAAACATGACAACGTACCTTCTTGGCGATCAGTTCCTATTCAACGGAGTCCAACAGTGAGTGACGGGGGGGTCACGACAGAGGCCCACAGGCCTGAACCAGTCTCACACGTTCACAAAAGAAACGGTGATGACGTTGCAGTGTTTGTGAACATTCAATGCAAAGCAGGAATGGCACTAGGGCTATGTCAGACTCCTCTTCTCTTTAATCAAAGGGGACTGGACTTTGTGTCACCAGCCAAACTTAAAGCTGCTCAACAGAAGGGGTTGTCTCAAACAGTTTCACATCCTTATGCTGAAACTGTCCCTTTAACCTCCATGAGCGACACACCTTGCTCAGGCAATGATCCTGCAGCGTGTGACCGTGCTCGTTGCACCGAATCGGTTCTGATCTTAAACGACATCCCCCCACCAGGTGAAACACAGCTCCCTGGAGGTTCATCAGGCTCCAGGGCACTGATGAGGCCGAAGGCCAGTGAACGGGACCCAACCATGATACGGGCTGGGATCAGGAGGTCTGCTCGTATATAAAACTTGCACCCCCTCCGGACCGTGACTCTCCATAAAAAGAGGAAAAGCAGACTTTCTGTTTCGCTTTTGCCTAACGGAGACAGCGGGTTGCTCCTGCCTCCTAACACTCTCGGTGCGGGTGGTATGGTAACACATCTGCAAGAGGGTCCCCTCCCCAATTTGGTTGACCCTCAAGGGACCACAGAGACCGGGCCTTTGAGGGTGAGCTTGCTTTGCCACCTGCTCCTCTCCAAGGACCTGCTACGTTACCAGAAGGGACAGCCTCTCTGCTTATGCCCAGAACTGTGACAAATTTCAGCTTGGTTGCTGAGAGGGTCAAACTGGCAGCCTCTGGCCTGCCCGAGAACGTGGTAAATACCATTTAAAATGCTCGAGCTGTGTCAACAGTCTCTCTATGCCTGAAAATGGCATATTTTTGAAGCTTGGTGCATGGAAAGAAACATTATTTCTTATTCCTGTGACTTGGTCCAGCTTCTCACTTTTCTTCAGGATCTGCTGGAGAAAGGTCGTTCATTCTCAACCATTAAGGTGTTTTTATCATCAATTTCAGCTTGTCACGAAGGCTGGGGGAGCAGGACGCCTGGCGCGCACCCGCTCATGATAAGATTCATGAAGGGCGTACTAAGGAAGAGACCCCCCAGTAGGATCTTGACCCCTAGATGGGATATCAGTCTGGTTTTGGGGGCTCTCTGTGATCCCTCATTTGAACCACTAAGCGACATTAAGATAGATTTATTATCTTATAAGACCGCTCTACTCCTGGCTCTTTACTCGGTGAAACGTGTGGGTGACCTCCATGCTTTGTCCGTGCACCCAATGTGTACCAGGTTTGCCCCTGACGGGTCAAAGGTTACCCTAAGGCCGTGCGTCTGCTCTTTGTGGACTTCACATCTGCCTTCAACACCATGATCCCCCAAACTCTGATAGACAAACTATCTACACTTGGACTAAGCCCCTCTATTTGTAACTGGATACTAGACTTCTTAACAGACAGACCACAGTCCGTGAAGATCCACAACTTCTCCTCCTCCACCATAACCCTCAGCACTGGCTCTCCTCAGGGATGTGTGCTGAGCCCCCTTCTGTTCACTCTGCTCACATATGATTGTACAGCCACACTTCCAGGCTGTCATATTGTTAAGTTTGCAGATGATACAGCGGTGGTGGGATGCATTACAAACAATGATGAGTCCAGCTACAGACAGGAGGTGGAACACCTGGAGAGCTGGTGCAAAGAGAATAATCTTCACATGAATGTGAAGAAGACAAAGGAGATGATTGTGGACTTCAGAAGGAACAAACACACCCATGCCCCACTGAAAATAGGTGGGTCTGCAGTGGAAGTGGTCTCCAGCTACAAATACTTGGGTGTACACATGAATGATAACCTCAGCTGGAGCAACAACACCACCAGCCTGATCAAGAAAGGTCATCAGAGACTCTACTTCCTCAGACGGCTGAGACGAGCTGGTCTGAGCAGCCCAGTCCTCACCTCCTTCTACAGGTGTGCAGTGGAGAGCATCCTGTGCTCCAGCATCAACGTGTGGCATGGAGGCTGCACAGTTGAAGAGAGGAAAGCTCTGCAGAGAGTGGTGAAGGCTGCACAGAAGTCTGTTGGAGTCAGTCTCCCCACCATCACAGACATTTACACCTCCAGATGCAGGAAAAGAGCCACCTGCATCATGAAAGACCTCACTCACCCAGCACACTCACTCTTTGCCCCACTCCCCTCAGGACGGAGGTTGAGGAGCATCAAGTGTAGAACCACTAGACTGAGGAACAGCTTCTACCCTGAGGCTGTTAGACTCATGAATAAATAAAAATAAAATAAAAAATAAACACTGCAAAATATCACATCATACTGATGCTGATCTGTTTTCTTGTTGCTGTGTTCATCTGTGTTCATCTGTGACCATCTGCTCATACAAACTCATGTTCGTGCTGCTGTGTATTACTAGTTGATGTTTTTCTTAGTTAGTTCTAGATGTTATTACTGTTTTTCTCTTTCATTTGTTGTTGGATGTAACTGGGACCTCGTGTACATAATCTCGTTTTCATCTCATGTACCACATGCGGTGCAAATGACAATAAAGACTCTCTGACTCTGACTCTGACTCTGATATTCCTAAGGTCTTGACTCTGTTCTGGCTTCTGAAGGAGGCAGTCGCCTTTCTCCTCTCCTCCCCCGTCCCCCCCTCCCCTGCTGCCGCTGCTTTTTGTCTTGTCTGCAGCTTCTCATGAAGCACCTCGAACAAAGATTAAGATTAATTGGGTGGTATGGGTATTCAACTCTACTGAAAGATTTCAACAAAAGGCAAGGCACGGGGAGCCGGCCCATCCCCGCAGACAAAACGAGAGATACGCCATGGATTTGATGGAATGGTGACGTCTCGCTCTCTGTGTGCTCTGAGGGAATGTGAAGAATCTGGATTAAATTGGATTACGATGGCAACGCTTTGCTTTTTTTGGCATTTTGTGGAGCCTATCGGCAAATGAGGGACAGTTTCAGCAGGACCTAATGTTGGAGCATCCAATCTGATCTGCGCCGTGACCTCGAAAATCAGCTGTTTACGAGCTAATCCGGAAGGTGAACACGATCTTGAGGATCGCAGATCATCCGCTCGGATTGGGACTCTGGACGCTGGTGGTCAACATCTAAGGGCCACAGCTGGATCAGAGGAAAAAGTCCAGAATTGGACCATATCAGAGTTGCCCAGCAAGACTCAAGGCTGAAGGAATTATACTGTCTGCCTGAAGTGAAAAATATTTGTAATCCTTATCTGACTTTACCCTAAACAGCCTTGGAAAAAGGCTGGATGTCAAATTTCTCCTGAGACGTGTTTTCTGAGGCAAATGGCTGCACTATCGCTACCCTCCTTCCCACCTCAGAACTGTTTGCTATCTGGAATGTCTCATTGACAGAAGTCTCACTGCCCCAGTCTCAAAATGCAACATGTGATTGTCTTAAATGTGCTTCTGGTATAGTTTTTTCTGTCTCATATGGTGTCTTGAAAGACAAAATGTGATACATCTTTTTTAATACCAACGCTGTGACCCTCATGGTTCTTTCCTTGTTTTCACACCTTTGACCTTCATCCCGATACGGATGGGAGAGGCCGCGCTGAAGAACATAATGTGATATGATGTCTCATGTGGTCTGATAAGCAGCAGCTTCACACACTCGCCCCCTTCCGGATGACTGTGCGTACATATTCACGCTGTACTGGTGAAAACTTATGCAATGTTAATAAAAGTACTCTGACTCTGACTTTGACTCTGACTGAACCCCAGAAGTCTGGACTTTGATCTCTCTTCATTTCCTCCTGCTCCTGTCCTCACTCAGGAACAGAAAAAGCTGAGGGCACTCTGCCCTGTGAGGGTTTTAATTGCTTACATGGAGAAAACAGCTGAATGGAGGAAAACAAACCGACTGTTTGTGTGTTTTGCAACCCCAGCTACTGGTAGGGCCCTGTCAAAGCCACGCCTCTCACACTGGGTGACTGAGGCCATAAAAAGGACGTACAGTAGCAAAGGTCAACAGGTGTCCTCTTGAGTATGTGCTCACTCTACTCGGGGCTTGGCCACCTCGTGGTCATTGTTCAAGGGTGTACCAGTTGCAGACATCTGTGCGGCTGTGAACTGGAGCTCAATAAATACGTTTGCAAAACATTACAGTTTGGACGTTACTGCGTGTGATGTCACTCAGGCTGTCCTCTCTAACACACAGTAGAGAGCGTCCTTGAGATGCCTAATGAAAAAAGGCAGACATTCACACTAACATGCATTTTACTGAGCATTTCAAGGACGTGAATGAATTACGTTCCCATAGCAATACTGTATGTTGCACCGAGTGACTGACTGATAAGGGAACTGAAAGTTATGCACCATAACTCATGTTCCCTGAAAGAAGGGAACGAGGTGCAACATAGTTGGCCCTTTTCAATGCTGAAAGCTTGGTGAAGTGCATTTTGGAGAAAGTAGGATGGGCGTCCGCGTCTTAAATACCCAGAGGGCGGGGTCTCTGGCGTGACGCTAACACGCCGGCCATAAAGGCGTGAGTGTATTCCATCAGGTAATCGCGCGGGGGCGCAATTTCCCATAGCAATATGTTGCACCTCGTTCCCTTCCTTCAGGGAACATGAGTTAATAACTTTCAGTTTTCAGTCATGGGCCCTAAACTCTGAAACAATCTGCCCATCAACATTCGACAGACCACATCACTGTTTTTAAATCTCTCCTGAAAACACATCTGTACTCATTGAATTTTAACACAGGGTGATCTGATTTAGTATTTCATTGTTTCTGATTGTGTTTGTGTTTTTATTTCTGATGCTGTAGTGTAATTGTATCTCGGTTTTTTATTATTTGATGTCGTGATCGTTTTGTTAAGCACTTTGGTAACAGTTCCTGTTTTAAATGCGCTTTATAAAAAATCTGACTTGATGGCTAATAAGGTAGTAACATCCATTATCTTTACCCGCTTCTTCCTTTTTGGGTCAAGTGGGTCACCAGTGCCCATGTCCAGCAGTCACTGTGAGAGGCGGGGGACCCTGGACAGGTCTCCAGTCCATCACAGGGACACATAGTCTAGAGACAAACAACCATTCACTCTCTCACTCACATCTAGGAACAGTTTAGAGTTACCAATCAGCCTAACATGCACGTTTTTGGTCTGTGAGAGGAAACTGGAGTACCCGGAGAAAGCTCAAACATGCACAGAGAGAACATGCTAACTCTATTCAGAAAGGTCCCGGATGCGGATTTGAACCAGTAACCTTTTCACTGAAAGGCGGCAGCTCTACCAACTGCGCCACCGTTGCCACCCAAGGTACTAACAATTGATAACAATTTAAAATAACCCTACTTCAGGAATCTGTAAACTATCCCATAGTCATTGGTTTAGACAAGTAATGCTTTGAATTCCAGATTAGCCCAATCGAGAGAAGAAGAAAAAAGGTCAAATAATTTTGTTTTTTTTACAAATTCACCAGTTTTTAGGAGTTTTCAAAACAAACCCACACATCATTCCTTATTAGTGCTCACTCGTGTCAGTCAATAGACAGAAACTGTAAGTTGATTACTGTACTCTGATGTTCTGCTGCTGGAGAATAACTGGAGTGAAGCACAAACAATTTTATCTGCCCAGAGGCGAAACCTACCTCTGCTGAGAAGAATGCAGCTGTGAGCTTTCCAAGTAATTTATCTTGGCCGTGTTGACTAAGTCCTGATGTGCACTTCAGGTGAGCTGATCTGTGAGAAGAATTTCATCACAACATTCAGAGAAAAAGCAACAAACCCATTCACTTCATTTTTTTATTTAATCAGTGCTGTGCTTTAGCCTGCTTCTACTTATCTGAATTATTCATCTTGATATGAAGGGAAATCAAATAATTACTGAAGAAAGAAGGGAAGGGAAGAAAATAATTTGTGTGTTAGCAAAATATCCCATGAACCACTGAACAGAAGTTAACCTCTCGACGGTAATCATCAGATACACGTCTACAACTGAATTCAATTTGGAGTCAATCTGATTCAAGATGGCTGCCACATCTAATCGACCTTAGCAAACACAACAATGATTATAACTCGTTTACCTTTTCAAATTTCGAGTTACATTTCATATGGTCGTAGCTGAGAGTCATTCCCAACATTCACTCTGAGCACTAAAACAACGCACGAGATGTTTGTTAAAAACTTTAGAGTGGAAAGCAGCAGAATAAAGAGAATAAAAAAAGAGATACACCACTTCCATTTCTCTCTGTTTTATAGCAGCACAAATCATATTAAATAATTAATATAATGTAAATAGGAAAAAGACATATTACTGAACCTGCTCAAATGTATTACCTTTATGTAGCACTGACAGTTTTAAGCTTTTTGAGTGTTTTGAGCGATTTTACAATCATTTTTTTATTTACTTGCAGCTGTACGTGTTGTCACTTTATGGTAAAACCTTTTTGTTTTTAGTTGTTCTCAATTAATACTTGTTGCCTTTTTATTATTTTCTGTCATTTTTGGTTTATTTAGCTTTTACAGTAATTTCTCTCACCTTTTTTTGTTTCAGCAGGTTTGTTTCCATCAATTGCTATTTTATTTACTCCTATTTGTAAGTTTTTTTTCCCCATCTTTTTGCTGTAGTTTTGTATTTGTGGTCAATTTGCATCTCCTTGTGGTCACTCCCTGGTAGTTTGACAGTGTTTGGAGCACTTGAAGTCGTGTCTCAGCTGCGAGTTTAGGATCATCCTGTCATCTTGAGAATAAAGCAGAGCATTAACTCAGTTGTTCTCCCTTCAGGGCTGAACATAATGATCCCTGATGGAAAAAAAAGAAGAAGAAAAAGATCATGTGAGGACAAAGGTGAATCATTCCAAGAAACACACCCTTCTGTCTTCTGCACGCACATCTAAACTCACATTTATCTCAAATTGGTGCAATAAAAACAAAACTATGCAAACTCATCTATAGAAATAACCAAAGAGGCATTTATTTACCAGCTGCTAATGTTTTTGCTCGTGTATCTGTGTTCTTATGTCTGAAAGTTAGCTAAATATTACATGAATCATTGAAAAAAAAATCACTGTAATGCCACTTGATTGTTGACATGCGCTGCTGACTATCCATGCTGCTGATCACATGCTGCTGATTTATTTCATGTTGCTGTGTTCATTCATGCTCATCTGCTCACACAGACTCATGTTCGTGCTGCTGTTGTTTGGTGCATTGTTTCTGTACTGTTAGTGTTTATTGTATTCTTAGATCATATCTTGGATCTTATCACTGTTTTTCTTTTACATTTGATACTTTTATTGGATGTAACTGGGACCCTGTGTTCACAATTTTGTTTCACCTCATGTACCACATGTATAACAAATAAAGAACCTTGACCTTAAACACAATTTAATTAAACTTTCCTGAAATAATGACTGAAAACAAATCTATAACTGATTAACCTGGAGAGCCAGTCTAATTCATTCAACCTTTATTTATACAGGCTAGCCTCGTTGAGTCACGGGGACTCATTTACAACATCTACGATGTTTGTGACCTTAGAAAACAAACGTCTATAATTCTGTCAAATATAGTATAAGAAATAAAATAAAATCTGGTGTTTGTTGTAGCTTGAAGTTTTTCCATGACAAAGACTTATGTGCCACACATTGTGCAGGACCTTTGTTTGTTAGCGAAAGATCTGATGAACCACTGGATAACATTTTCAGAAAGTAACCCCTTGATGTCCATGTTTAAGTAATTACCTTTTTCTTTTGTTGCTGAGACATTTCGTCCTTCATTCGAAGGACTTCTTCATTCTGAGGAGCCACAAATAAACTGAATCCCACAAACCACTCACTCCCAGAGCGGGGAGGAAAAAAAACAGTTTGCTGGTTATAAGATGCCTCCGGGCCTGCCCTCTCCCCCATCAACTCCTCTAAAGGCATACCAGATAGAAGAAGTTCTTCAGATGAAGGACAAAACATCTCAACAACAAAACAAACAAACAAACAAACAAACAAACAAACAAACAAAAACATCCAGATGGCCTGACTGGATATTGTTAGATTCATACCTGGATTACTGAGCATGAACTATCAACACAGTCCGAGCATGACACCCCATTACAGTATGTCACATGAACTTTAAAACCAGTGAAAATGAATGTGGTTATCATTTACTTGATCTCACTTCTCCAGCTGCAGTAAAGATCAATTCATTACAAGACTAAAATAATTTCAGGTAAAACTGAGTATTACAGACAAATCAAATACAAAGTACATACACTATCCAACCCCCACCACTCTGACTGCACTGTAAATCTCATTTGAAGCTGAGACACTTTATGAATACTTGTTTACGAGCTCGTTAATCCTGTTTTCTGAACATTTTTTTTACAACCTGAAGAGCAGTAATGCGAATGGTGTGCTTCGCTTCAGGCCAGAGCAATGCTTGATCCAGGGATAAGAGACATGTCCTCATTCCAGGAGGAAACACGTTAACCCTTTCAAACCCTCCGGTCATGATACATGACACCAAAGGTGCTGAACTCAGCCTTATAATTTAAAAAGAATTGCAGCTGTGTGTATTCCCGAGTCACTCACTGCTTAACCTTGTCTCCCAAGGTTGGGTCATTTTTCTGTATTTACCTCAAATTACATCTCTTTCTACCATTCATCACCTTTGATAGAATTCCTGGTGTGTGTTAATGCAGAAAAGACCAATCAGTGTATGAACATGCCCGATTATCTCTGTAATGATTTTGTCATGGTTACTGTGGTAAAAGTCCATGATAGAATCAAAGTGCCAAACTATTGTGAATATCCATTTTCCTTCTAAGCTTATTTCCAGCTCCATGTGTAATTTACAACACACTATAATCAGCAAACTGACATCAATAACAGGATGTATACAAGACATGCATAGTTTGTAAAGTTTTAGCACCAAACTGAAAGAGTACCGGTAGTTCTACAGAACAATGATAAGAAAATGTTAGGTGGTCTGTGAACCAGAATTTGAGCCCTGTTCAATGTTTTCTATTAGCTGCTTTTCTTTTCTTTGACCAGTCACTCATGTTTGAATAGAAGTAAATATAGGAAACACATGGATGGGTTTGAACATGACACATTTCAGGATAGACTTATGGCTTTGAATTGTAAGGCCTTCCAGTTTCTCAAAAAGCACAGATTGCATTGCAAGTGCTTTGAGTATCTTGGATAGAAAGAAAGTTGCTCTATTAGTACAGTACATTTAATATATCTACTTAATATTCCACCACTGTGTTTCCTTATCATCCATTCTCTGTCCAGTTGAAACAACAAGTACCTTCCTACCGGCCTCTCTATTACCGTATTTTCCGGAATATAGGTTGTGGCTTTTTGCCTAATTTGCATGCCCTGCGACCTATAGAGAGGTGAGACCTATTTATGGATTTTTCCCCATATTTTTAGACCAATTTTTGGCTCAGATGTGACCGTTTTTCATTTTGGCAGAAAATGTGCAGTACCACTTTTGTCCGCTAGGGGGACACTTCCAGAGAGTCCACCGACCGTTTCCAGCTCATGTGTCCGAAAAAAAGCCTCCTCTGCTCATACTGACTCTGTCGCTGCCCGGCCTCCTGGTCTGGAGGTAACTTCTGTTAGCTCTGTGTTTGTTAGCTGTTTGTTAGCAAGATAAGTCAAGAACCACTCAGCGGATTTTTATCAAACTTACAGAATGTAATCACTGTATGGACATTTACAAGTGACTAGCTTTATGAGATGTTTGAGATTTTAAAAAACGATCTTTTTAGGTTTGTTGTTAGCAGTTAGCTACCGTAAACAGATACCTATAGATAATAGCTCGTAAACCACTCGGCGGATATTTTTTCTTCTCACAGAGTGTAATTATATGGCATTTTACAAACTGTTGCCTTGTATGAAACATTTGAGATAAAATTTGTTTTATTATTTGTGTTTTGAGAGACGGACTCGTCTGTTAGCTTTCATTTCATTTCCGTTTATAATGTTATAAATAGCTAATAAACCACTCGGCTTGTCTCAACGGTGACGCGTCACGTCAGCGGTGGATGACGCGTTAGGTCGGCGGTGACATAGGTGCGACCTATATTTAGGTGCAACCTGTTTATGGATTTTTCCAAATTTTTTGGCAATAATTGGACAAAACGACCTATATTCCAGTGCGATTCCGGAAAATATGGTATTATTACTGTAGTAGCCCAGTCATGTGGCACGTTGCATGTGGAAGCTCTTTACACCCAGAGCCTTTAACAGCTCTTCTCTGAACTCCTCACAACATTATTCCTTCTTCTTCCACCATTTAGTCTTCTTCTCTGATTTTACTCTTTTTCTCTTCTTCACAACAACAGTCATTCTACACACAACCATCCGATGCTGTCTGGCCACGCTCTGCCCTGTCACAACCTTACAGTCTCTAATCTCTCTCAGGTTTCCTCTTCTACACAGAATGTAGTCGACCTGCATACCTGTACTCCTTCCTCCACTCTTATAGGTCACTCTATGTTCCTCCCTCTTTTGGAAATACTGTAGGTATTGACTATAGCCATTTCTATTCTCTTGGCAAAATCCACCACCATCTGTTCTTCCTGGTTTCTTTCCTTGACATCAAACCTACCCATAACTTCATCATCCGCTTTGTTTCCTTTACCAACTTGTCCATTCAGGTCTGCGCCGATCACCACTCTCTCCTCCCTGGGAATACTCTATCACTTCATCCAGTTCTGTCCAAAATTTATATTTCTTCTCTACATCACATCCAGCATAGCCACTGACAACATTTAACGACCTTCTACTTCTACCTTCAGACACATCACCCTATCTGACACTCTCTTCACCTCTACTACATTCTTTGCCAACGACTACTTCAGGACCACCCCTACTCCATTTCTCTTTCTATTCACATCATGGTAAAACAGTTTGAACCCTTCTCCAATGCTGCAAGTCTTGCTGCTCTTCCACTTTGTCTTTTGGACACATAAAACATCTACCTTCCTTCTCTGCATCATGTCAGCCAACTCTCTACCTTTGCCCGTCATTGTCCCCACATTTAAGCTTGCCACCCTCAGTCACCCTTCTTGACTTTCCTCTTCTCCCTCTGTCTCTTGACCCATTTCCCTCCTTGTGGTCTTTGACTAACAGTAGCACAACTTTCGCCAGCACCCTGTTTTTCAGCAGCACCAGTGGTGGTCGTTGTTAACCCAGGCCTTGACTGATCCGGTACAGTTTTGCTTTGATGAACTCGCAATCAGTATTGGCAAAAGTGTTTTATGTCAGATGCCCTTCCTGACAACCCTCATCATTTATGGCGTTGGGACTGGCATAAGAGATACACTGGCTTGTGATATCTAGTAGCTGGTTTCATGTTAGGCTGATTGGCAACTCTAAATTGTCCCTATGTGAGTGTGTGAATGGTTGTCTTATTTTGTCTCCATGTGTCCCTGTAATCGACTTGAAACCTGTCCAGGGTGTCCCCCGCCTCTCACACAGTGTCTGCTAGATATGGACACCAGTGACTCCCGCAACCCAAAAAGGATATGGGTAAAGATAATGGATGGATGATATCATAAGGGTACAATGTGTATGAATAGGCCTAGGCCAATTTATCACCCTCATTACATATTTATACCCCAGAATATAAATAATATACCATACCATAATATACCTGTACCTGGGATATAGTGTAGCCTAGGCCCTTTAAACTGCAGTTATAATCTGGACTGGGGTATACAGCCTATTGTACCAGAAATTGGCAAGCTCAGTGCTCTGAACTCACCTACCACCAAACTCTAATTGACCCTAATCATTACAACTTTTTTCACCAACTTTGGTGGGTCAACATGGAGGCTTGTGACTGCCCTGGACTGAGCCTACAGAAGTTGCAGGTGCCAAACTTGGCCACCAAATGCTTACCAACAAGATACTTGCCAAAGTAGTCTCCAGGATCATGGAATACTCAAATAATTTGAGACAAGCTAGAACATGTTTTTGTCATCTTATTTTTTTTTACAGAAACAAATCTACTGACAAATATCAACTAAATATCCAATTTTAACATAACATTAACATAATCCATATTAAGGATTATATAAATTTGCTCCAGTGTTTACTTCGATACTCCTGCTTTGGTTTGCAATAAATAATAACCTGAAAGTGCATCTTAAAAAAGGTTGGATTTTTGGACAAAACCTAAATTGGACACCGTCTTTCACAGTGCGCTGATTCATAACCGGCTGCAACTACCATATCCATCACTTTACCCTGTATTCACTGGTTACCTGGTCATCATTAACTTCACGCACTCTCTCACTGGTACATTTTCATCTTTAAATAACTTCTTGGTCTGCTGCCTTCATACATCTCCTACACGTCACTTCCATCAGTGCAGCTACAGCGTGTGCTCTCAGGACATTATTACATGCAGTGTACCCTCAGTCAGACCAAGCTTGGCCAAAGGGACTTCTACTCTGCTCCTGTATCCTGGAATATCTGAAGCTCTCGACCTTGACCCCTCTAAAGGATTTTAAACAGCTGTTAAGTTCATTTTAAAAACCAAGGCAGACATGTTCCTGTTTTTAGTATTTTACATTGCTTCAGCCTCTGTTTTTGTTTTTCTTCCATTTACTTTTCATTTGACTGGTATATGCTTTTTATATGATTGTCTGCATCTCATCTGTGTTCTTTGTTTAAAACAGGTCTCTCTTGTAAATGAGTCCCTGAGGCTCAATGAAACTAACCTTTATAAAGGTTGAATGGAAAATAACAGAAAGGAAACTGCCCTTCAGTAGACCTTTTACCAGTTGACGTCATCGCGCATGCGCACTCGTATTTTTCCAGAATTTTCCGGAAGTCTGGGGTAATAATACTACTCTGGTCGCGGTGGTGATCCTAGCTCCGTACGGTGGTGATCCGTGGATGGTGGTGATCCAAGCTCCGTGGATTACGTTCCTACATTACATCTTGGATATGGGAAACAGACAAAACAGAACAACCTCCCGCAGCAGAATGCTACTGGACAGTTGCTAAGCTAGCAGCTAGCTAGGTCTACTACGAGACCTCGCTGTTCCTCAGTCCACTGCCTGTGTTGAAGTTTCAACCTGCGACATGCAAAGAGATTCTTCCTTCAACCCCCCTGAAGAAATAACAGGTGAATAAAATAGCATAAAACATGCAGCTGTATAAGAATGAACAGACCACTGCACTGTTAGCTGTCATCATTTGAACTCTTTCTGCGTTGAAAAAATATACAGTAGTAGTTTCCACAAGACAAACATGTTTTATTAACATTATTTGAGGTCTGACTTTAAAAACATTTCAGCCATTTCTCTGTTTCTGTAAGTCATTCGCACAGTTTTGCTGGGAGCATCTGTGAAATGCTGTCACAGAAAAAAAAAGCAATCCTGTCATCAATGTGTATAAGCATACAGTTTAACTATACACAAGACTGTTTTGTTTATTGTCAAATATGAATTAATACTTTTTGTTTTACAGCAGCAACTGGCCAACAACTCCTTGCTGACAAAGGGTTTGATGTCAAGTCAGAGGTTGAAAAAGGGAAGCTAGTCTGTTCAACCCCCCTGAAGAAATAACAGGTGAATAAAATAGCATCAAACACTGTGCACAGTTTTGCTGGGAGCATCGGTGTACGGTGGCCCTGAGGTGCAAAACACATTAACAAATAAGTGTTTAGCCTTATTTGTTAATGTGTTTTGCACCTCAGGGCCACCGTAGGAGGGTTGTGACCTTTTTTAGCAGTAAGTGCAATAAAGTAAAAATATCTTTGTAAGTACAGGTGTTTACAGCAGCGTCTAACTGGCCCGGCGGTGCACAAAGATTCGCTTGCCCGCTGGGCCGACACGCATTTATGGACCTGTCAGGCCTGTCATGATCCAAATATATGTATTTTAAATAAATTATGTCGACCGTGACATCACATTTGTTGAAGTTTTTGAAGGACATCACGCTAATCCAATGAAAACTCACAGCACTCCTCAGCTGGCTCAGTCATTCCCTCCCCAATTTTACCAAATTTATATACTGTATTCAAATCCATGTTTATTACAGTAATTGATTAATGAGATAGTCCACACATCCCAAAACACATTGATTGTAGTACATTAAATTTAGAAATGAACACACCAACCTTTAAAAATAAAGAAACTGTGCTCTAATTTGACTTTTAGTGAAGTGGAACTTTTGTTTAGTTAAATTTTTTAATCTGTTAATATACAAATGCTGTTTTAGTGTGCTGGTGAAGATTCTCAGTCGTCCAGGACATGATAAAATCAGAACAAGCGCTCAATGCAAAAACAACTGGACTTTATTTGTTGCAGAAAGGGTGAAACGTTTTCTGCAACAAATAAAGTCCAGTTGTTTTTGTATTGAGCACTTGTTCTGATCTTCTGGTATGTGTTGTTTCTGTTTGTGACTTATATAAATAATGTGTGTGCTTGTGAGACATTTAAAGATGTTTTGAACTTCTGGCAGGTCTCTCTGATGGCGTGGAGATTGAACAGGGGTCGCGGTCGTCAGCTACTTCATCTGCCGGAGAGTCTGGATCGAGAAACCACAGCCAGGGCTTTGAGCATATCTTAAAAGGAAAAAAACAAGGAGTTTTAAAATCTAGACAAAATAAAGGAATTAAAGAAACATACAGATAAGCGTTATTGGTTTTTAATGTTTACTACTACAACCTGCAATAGGTCAAGAATGGCTCCACGCTCAAAATGTCCTTGTGAAGACCAGCCAGCAGTGATGGTGGGCTCATTCCGGTCATCAGGATGTCGTGGGTCAAAACACAGTCTGTTCAGCGTTCTCCTGGAAAACTTCTCAACATAGATGTCATGCCTTAAATGACACCAACATGAAAAATGTGGTTGATATCTAACACATATTAGCAAATCTATTTGTAGAAGTGTTTTTTAAAAAATGTCAAAAAACTATTCCAGATCTTACCATTGTAGAAAACATTTAAAACCGTACATATGTGATTGCATTTATTATCTAGTGCCACTAGAAAACAACAATAATTAACACAATACAATAAACTACAATTGTACAATGTTGAATAGTTTTTTGACTGGGATAAGACAAGATAAGTGATATTGTATTATTCCAATTGTTGGTGAAGTTTCACTGAAAGTCACCTTTCTGGGTATTTGTGTTATAAGCGTAATATGAAATGTCTTCAGGAACACTGATTAAACTCACTTTAAAACTTGCAGCTCATCCAAGTAGCAGGTGCAGTTCGTTTTTGGGCTGGTCTCTTCCATGTACAAGGTAACTGGGTGCAGGTTGGTGTATTTCCAACATGGTTGCAGCCACATCCTCTGCAAAAACAATCACAAACACAATATACAACTATTGTATGTGTCATTATGGAATTCACATGCAAAATATATTGTTTGTAATATATTTAAGATTTTCACACATGTTACGTCTAAAGTGTAAGCTGTATAAACAGCATAAGTGCATTAGTAAATCAAAGATAATTAAATTTCCCTAGGAAAGCTATCACTTGGGATAGTTATTATTTTTCACATCACAACATCACCAATTGCCTCAGGTTGTATTTAAGACATAGTTTACAGAAATCAAATAAGAAATAAGGACGCTGTGAACATTTGTGTGACTCAAACGTCATGTTTTTGTTTACATACTGTGCTTATACTGACGGCTCATTATGAAGACATGGCGCTAGTTATAGCAGCTAACAGAAGATGTTGAACCTGTAACAATAACCAAACCAGTCTAAATATCAGAAGTATTGGTGTGAGAAATTTAAAACATTTATTTCTGACGCTTGGATAATACAGGTTGTTGACAACTACACACAACGGCTCACCCTGCTGGACATCCGCAAAAAGCCTGAAGGATTTCCCCAATTTCCATCAGCGCACACAATCACCTCCTCTCGTATCTGCGGCACAATGTTCAGGCATTTTGACCAGTGGTTGTCCACTATTTTAAGAAATCAAGCTTCTAAATTACAACTCTCTATCATTACGAAGCTCCTCGGCTCCTTCCTAACCCCCGGCATCCGGTTTCGGCTTTTTGCCGTCCAATCAGAACGCTCGTTTCTGCCGAGCTTTGCGTGATGACGTCAACTGGTAAAAGGTCTGTTGTGTCCCGTCTCTGGAACAGCGGACTTGCTGTAACTAGATTAGTTTGATTATTTCTTAATCCTTAAATTTTGCAGGTGGAAACACACAGCTGGGAAGCTCTGAATAACTTACAAGTATATTTCAAAATGTATAACTGCACAGCATTTTAAAACACCTCTCTTACACGGGGTAATAGGAATAATACAACTTGCATGCTTTTGTAAAGTTATTTATTTCAATATAGTAACTTCATGCAAACAGTCACAGTTTTGTCTTTACCTTATCACAGCTGTACCGCAGTACCTCTGCTAACATTCGGCTGATGTGCAGAAAACAATGCATTTAGTTAGTTTAGTTCATGTAAACCATCAAAAATACATGCTTAAACTGTAGTATCATTAGAGAAAGAAGTACCGGTACTAAAGTAACAGAGTAGAGTACAAATTCAGTTTCAGATTGACTGAGTCCTTCTTTTAAACTACCCGAGTTTGTTTAGTTATTTTCACTGAAAAGCAGATTTATCAGCTGTTCTTATGTATGGGATAGATGAATGCTTGCTTTTTTGGTAGTTATAGGCTTACAAAATCAATGTGTTGCATAAAATAAATAAATAAATAAAATGAAAAACGGCAGCATGCCATGCAGGAAACAGTCATATCAGGGGCAAATTCCACCACCATTGTAAAAAAACAAAACAAAACTGAAAGATAAAAACTAAGCTGACAAATGTGCCTCTGAGCTCCAGTGAATCTTTAAGTGGCTGAACAGCATGAGAATGAGCTTTTAACAGAAATACCTGGGGTGGAAGTCAAGAGGACTCGTTGCAAAAGAGTTGAATTACCAGATCACTGAGGAACAATAAGTAAAAAAGCTCCTTGGAACCAGCAGTGTATCCATCAACCGGTGACGAGCGGTGTTGAAATGTGGATATTTCTGAGTCCACAGACACCACAGACCAGTAAACGAGAGGAGAGAACACGTTTAGATCTCAAACAACATCTTGTAAAGCAAAAATAAACTTGTACGAAAAAAAAAATCTTTGGTCAATGTTTAGAAGTTTTCTGTGAACAAAGCAAATTCAAGATTGAAAAAAACTTAAACACCAGGAACTAATTTGAATTCCAGCAGTAAAGAGTTTAAAAGCCAACACTTCCTCGAGCCATGCAGTATCCCAGTTTATTCTGGTTTCCAAGGAAAGACATGGCGCCCACGTAGGCCTCGATGTAGATCGGCTGCTGAAGGATCAGGACCCCGTTGGCTTTCCCAGGAACTGGCTTTAGGGTGTGGGCTTTCAGTGCAGCATCTTTAAGCTGCTCTGCAAATTTCTGGATCTGCGGACACAACGATCAGAAATGCAGGTGTTCATGAACTATGCTGGGGTTTGGCAATATGCAAAAATTTCTAACATGACCTTTACTGTCACCGTACGTGATTTCCGCCTCACTCGGAAAGCCCTCTGCATGGCAGGTGATCCCACACACCCACTACACAGCTGCTTCAGCCTGTTGCCTTCAGGGAGGAGACTGAGGAGTCTCCAGGCTCGAACCAGCAGACTGAGAGACAGCTCTGTTCATCAGGCAGTCAGGATGCTAAACACTCTGCCTGCTCTTCCCCCTCTCCCATTTGAACTGCCTTAACACTAAAAACTTTCTCACACATTACCACACAACACAAAGATTTTAACACTGGACTCTATGTCATCAAGCGGGTTATTCACTAAACTCTCGGTCATGTGCTCATTCAGTCTGCACTACTTCTCATATTTGCACTAATGTTTGTATTACATCACTGCCTATAGTCATAATACTGTTTACATTCTCTGTTTACATACTACTGTTTACATTCAATGTTTACATTTATTAATACTGTTTACATTTATTACTACTGCTTACATTTATTACTACTGTTTACATTTACACTACTTTTATATCTACACCACTGCTGATACATATACAGTATTCTCTGACCAGCCTCATTTAAGGATGCCCAATGTGCCTTACTGCATATGCCACTTTTGCCTCTATAACAACATCAACTACCTCATACATATACTGTGTACATTAACTCATATGCTGCTTTGCCACTTTGCAAATGTCAATGCTAGAACCTTTAGTTTATTTTATAGTTATACTTTTTATACTTTTTTATACTAGTATGCAAAAACTCAGGACAGTATTATGTTCATTAAATGTTTAGTGTTTTAGTTTTAGTTTTAGAGTTGGTGTAAATTTTCATACTCTTATACCACTATGCAAAAACTCAGGACAGTGTTACAGTTTTACTATTTTATGCTTCAGTGTTTCAATGTTTAAGTGGTTACTGTTGCACCGAGGGACTGAGAGAAACGCAATTTCGGTCCTGTGTATGTCCTGTACATATTGCAGTTCTGACAATAAAGTTGACTTTGACTTTGACTTTGAGCTATTCATGAAAGCTTCAACCTGCTGGGAAAATGTTTTTCCTGATGAGCCACAGTGTGGTGCAGAGTGAGAGCACACAGAGGAGGTGGATGAAATGTCTGACCAGTTACTGTTGATTCAGTTAAAAATCATAACCCGACATGGCATCATGGCTTTGAACGAAAATTTAAAAACAAGAATAACAGTGAAGAAGCACAGATGGAGAAAATGGAGTAAGGGAGGGGTGAAAGTCCATAAAGCCCCTCTGGTACTTAATGATGCACAGCCAGATATCAGATGTGAGCTCAGAAAAATACAGGAGGAATCTGCCACAGATATATTTTACTAAAACCATTTCATAATTCAAATACGTACCAGTGTTTCCACTAGTTTACTTGCCTTGGCAGGGTGCTCATACCTTCCTTGATTTTTGTTGTGGGGTGGGGGTTTAGACTGTGTTGTGCTTGCTGTTTATACTGACAGTTTTCGAGTGGGGTATGGGGTCTAGACAGATCAGCACGAGGGAAACTGAGCACTGCAGCTTTTTAGCTAGCATGTTTGTATGCATAGGCCGCTAGCTTAGCACTACTACTCACTTCCGGTGAGTGAACACTGGCGCATCCTGGCTGCCGCTGCTCGTCGTACTTTTTTCTTGTTTTTGTTTTATTCAGTCCTTTCTGCCATTTTTCACAGATCATTGCCTGGACATTTCTACTCCAAGTCTCTGGCTCGTCTCATCATCAAACATGCAGTTTGTTTGGATTTACCTGCTGCCTGCTCTGGTTTGGAGTCTCCAGCTGATCATCCTCCACCACCCAGCGTCTGGCCTTCTCCATTACTCAGCCGTCAAGCTACTTTGTCTTCGTTTTCTACCTGGTGCCCCGCCTGTGCTCCCTCTTCAGGAAATTGCCTTCCATCCTAGTCGGAGATACATTCACCGTGGCTCCCGCCGTAGACTCAACTCTAGCAAGGCTAATCCCATAAACTCCATCTGGTTTGACTCTTGCCATTCTTCAAGCCGCAATGCTCGGGCCGCTAACAGTAGCAGCACGTTAGCCATCCTAGCTCTGTCGGCTAACGCTCCAGTCGCTACCTCCGCCTCTTCCGTAAAGTTTGGACTTCTGAACGTTCGCTCTCACGGGCAAAGGTCAGCTTATTCAGGATCTAATATCTGACCGTAAGCTAGATATTGTAAATATTGTAAAGCGCTTTGGGGTTCCTCACAGGGGGCTGGAAAGCGCTATATAAATAAGCTCCATTTACCATTTAGATTTCATATGTCTAACAGAAACGTGGCAACACCAAAATGACTTTTTTCATTTGAATGAGTCTACCCCAGCGGGGTTTGTTTACATCGCCAAATCCCGCGAGTCCGGCTGCGGAGGAGGTCTCGCGGTAATTCACAGTGAGAACTGGAAGGTCACGCCGGTTCACACACCTCCCTCCCCCCCCTTTGAGCACAGTGTATGTCTACTCTCCGGCCCTACCCCCACTGTTGTTGCCACTTTCTACCGCCCGCCAAAAGTAAACAACTCTTTCATGAATGACTTTGCTGCTCTAATCGCCAATCTCTCAGCTCTTTCACCCAACATTATCCTGCTTGGAGATTTCAATATTCATATGGATGAAGACAACATCCCCTTCACCAGAGACTTCACAGCCTGCCTCGACAGCTGTGGCTTCCAACAATTCATCAACTTTCCAACCCATATAAAGGGCCACACTTTGGACTGACTTTGCTGCACCGGACTCTCTCATCTTAACTGTTCTTCTGATGTAAAAAAGCTAAGTCTTGTCCTCTGGACATTCAAAAAACAAAATAAAACAAAGCAAAAAAATTGTAGAAACGTTTCGTCTTTCGTCCGAAAGACTTCCTCAGTCTGAGAAGCTGTATTCAGCTCAGTCTTATAAATAGCACCCTCTCACAGTGGATCAACCAGTTGGCTGATGACAGCCGAAACCAGCTGCTCACATGATCAAGGAGGACCATCAGCCTAACGATGGATCGTTAGCACCCTGATGGTTGTTTGCTATTCACAGAGGGCTGAGTGATACTAGCAATAACAGCATTGTAAGAGGGGGACAGTTGAACCCGGAGGCCTCCACCCCTGTTTAATGATGGACGGTTTCTTTTCACAAAGATGGCCTCCTTTACTCCTCTCTCAAACCATTGTTCCTCTCTATCAAGGATGTGAACATCTTCATCCCTGAAAGAGTGACCGCTGGCCTGGAGATGAGTGTAGACCGCAGAGTCCTGACCTGATGATGTTGATCTTCTGTGCTGGCCATCCTTTTGGCCAGTGGCTGTTTAGTTTCCCCGATATAAGACTGATCACAGCCCTCCTGACACTGAACAGCATACACAATATTACTCTGTTTGTGCTGGGGGACTGGATCTTTGGGATGAACTAGTCTTTGCCGTAATGTATTTTGGAGTTTAAAAGCCACTGGGACTTTGTGTTTAGAAAATAAACGTCTCAATGCCTCTGAAACACCCGCAACATACGGAATGACCATTGGTCTAGGTCTAGGTTCCTTCTTTTCACCTGATGGCTGGCTAGAGTCCTGTTTGGGTTTCTTCTCTGCTTTCAGGAAGGCCCAGTTAGGATATCCACATTTCTCTAGAGCCTGTTTTGTGTGTGATTTCTCCTTCTGTCTGGCTCCTGAGTTAGTGGGGACGCTGTCTGCTCTGTGATACAGAGTCCTGATGACTCCTAACTTGTGCTCCAGAGGGTGATGGGAGTCAAACTGTAAATACTGGTCTGTGTGGGTGGGTTTGCGGTACACCTCAGTTTGCAAATTTCCTCTATCAGAAACTGAGACCTCACAGTCCAAGAAAGCTAACCTGCCATTTTTTACATCTTCTCGTGTGAAGTTGATATATTTATCCACAGAGTTGATGTGATCAGTGAAATGTTGGACTTCCTGAGATTTAATTTTAACTAGGGTTGGGCATCGTTTGAATTTGAGCGATTCCGGTTCCGATTCCTCGTTTCGATTCCGATTATTTTCGATTCTCGATTCCGATTCTTTTTGTAGGCGGGGTTAAAAAAAGACATGTCAATTCAATTCAGTTCAGTTTATTTATACTGTATAGCTCCAAGTCACAACAGAAGTTGTCTCAGGGCACTGAACAGAAACAATCAAATATAAAAATAATAAGTTAACAGAAACTTTAATATAAAAATAATGGTAACACTATTTATCTGAGGAGACTACTTTGAGTTTAACTCCATGTTATAAAAAAGCTACAGTAGTTAGCCAGAGTTATTTCAGGATGAAATAATTTGAACTTCTGTTTGAATTTAAAGCTGGGGTCTGCGATATTTGGACTCTCTGGGACTCTCTGGGACTTAGAAATATTTTCAGCGCAGAAAAGCATTCTGCTCCCTCCCCTCAGAGCTATATATGACTCTGAGGGGAGGGAGCACAGTCCGTGCTTCTGGTGAACTTGGGATCTGCTCCGCCCCCTGCTTCTGTCTGCTCAGAGCTGCTGCGATATTCTGTGTTTATGGAAATAAAACCTTCTAATAAAATATAATAAAACCATGGAGCGCTAGTCCTACAACACAAAATCCAGCAGACACCAGCAGAGGTTCACGAAGCAACGTTTGGACATGATTTAATTCGCTCGTGACTTCCTCTGTCAGCGCTGGTCTGGAATGTGTGGAATGCTCCACCTCCTCCTGTCTGCGCTGCGATATTCTGTGTTTATATGATAATATAACTGTTAAAAAAATTAATAAAACCACGAATCACTCATCCTACAACACAAAATCCAGCAGACACCAGCAGAGGTTCACGAAGCAACGTTTGGACATGATTTAATTCGCTCGTGACTTCCTCATGTCGCTGCGCTGCTGGTCTGGAATGTGTGGAATGCTCCACCTCCTCCTGTCTTTGCGCTGCGATATTCTGTGTTTATTTGATAATATAACTGTTAAAAATTTTTAATAAAACCACGAATCACTCATCCTACAACACAAAATCCAGCAGAAATCATCAGAGGTTCACAAAGCAACGTTGGACATGTTTTAATTCGCTCGTGACTCGTGACAAATCCATTTCCTCATGTCTGTCAGTGAAGGATGAAGCGATCACTTGGCTTTTGGCAAAAAAACTAAATAAAAGTCCAGCTCTGGGATAAAGAAGGGATATTTAATACATTTTGTGTCACATAAAAAACAGTCCTGCATCGCTTTGCAATCCTTTTAATGAGAACGAGCTGCGGCTGGGACAGGTGGGGGCGTGGGTTGGGGCGTGATAAACAACTCTGTTTTTATTGGCTGTCAGTGTCCTGGTCACTCTTGTGTTTTCAGTGTTTTTATAAATGCTGATAGAGAAGCAAGGGGACAATAGATTTTTTCAGAGATTACTTGGTCTAACATCAGTTTGTCAGTAGATAGTGACTGAGTGAAGAAATATGTTAAAAATATTTTGTTTGAAAAGTTACAGACTACATTACAATCTTACATACTATAGCTTTAATGCTATGAACTTTTTCCTTTTTGTTACATTTACTATGAATTTCTCACAGGGCAGATTAGAGCCAACATGGAGGACTCACCAACATATATTATTATACATATAATATTGTCCAGTGTCTGATGCTGCAGTCATGTTACTGAGCTCCCACTGATGGGCTAACCTGGTTCCACCACAGCAGCAGGATCCTCAGACAGAACAGCTGGTGGGATGTCCTGGTATCTGCAGCCCTCTCTCCATTTGTTTCTTCATGGACATGGAGCTGTGACATTATGTTGTGCCTCTTGCTCAGCAGAACGCTCCTCCAGTGGAGACTTTCTGGACAGACTGCAGGAAGTTCCTAAACAAACAACAGGTTTATCAGTATTATCAGTAAAAAGAGATTATTAAATCATTTTTAAGACTGAGAATGTGTACAATTATTAGCTCTGTTGTTATTGCCTAACTAACCTATTCAATAATTCTTCAAACTGTGACATTCACTCATAATGGAATGAAAGAGAACATAAACAGAAATTATATAATACTGAAAACTAGAGACATTAAGACATTTTAAAAGACACAGAGAACTTTAAATGGATTAAGAATGTTAATAAGTGTTGGATTTGAGTGCAATGTAAGTGCAATCCATGGTTGAATCCACATCTGAAAAGGGATGCAACCTTTTCACAACATATGCTGTAACAGTTCTGTGGCACTTCATTCAGTTACACTGACGTTTTTACCTTGGACAGTCACTGGTGAACACTGTGAAGCCATTTCAGGTCGTTTGTCTAAGAAGAAAAAATACGAGCTAACGTTAGCATCGTGTTTGTATTTGAGCTGACTTACCGCTTTAAGCGGAGTATAACTTGTTAGCTGCCTTAATGTTGGTATGAAATGTAGTTTATATATTTACCTGATGGAGCCGAAGAGGTAGCGATTAGCGAAAAGTTCGGCGGAGCGTTTTGCAGACGGACCACTCTGTACTTCCGGTCGGATACGAAGCGAAAATAATCCGGTGGAGCGCGTCAAAGACGGGACACTATTTTACTTCTCCACCCTCCTTTGCATGATAGAAAATTATTGCAAGTGCTGCACTGACCTGACTGGTCATTTTATTAAATTAGTACGCTTTCGATCGCAGATGCACACTTCCGGTGGATTCTTCTTCGTTGGTTTTCGGCAGCAGCTACTTCTGGTTGGCTAACTAGCATCGAACATAGGAATCGCAAATTAATATTTCGAACGATTCCGGGAAAACCGGACAGTTAGTCCCGGTTCCGAACGATTCTCGATTCTCGATGCCCAACCCTAATTTTAACCCAGGTGTCGTCAACATACCTGAACCAATGACTTGGTGGTCTCTCTGAAAAGGACGTCAAGGCTCTCTTTTCTACCTCCTCCATGTACAGGTTGGCAACAATAGGAGAAACTGGAGACCCCATAGCACACCGCCTATAATATTCTGGCCCATATGTGAAGTAGGTTGACTGCAGGCACAGTTTCAAGAGTTGACACAGTTGTTCTGTGGAAAGCGTGGTCCTACTGCTCAGAGTGGTGTCCGATATCAACCTTAAACAGACCACCTCTACTGCCTCATCAATAGGAATGCACGTAAAGAGTGATGTGACATCAAAAGAGACGATTGTTTCATCAGTCACCATGATGACATCTCTCACTTTATCCACAAGGTGGATAAGGTGAGAGATGTCCCAGTTCTGGCCCCAAAGCACTTTACAATACCAACCATCAACCCATTCATACACACATTCATACACCGGTAGTGGCAGACTGCCATGCAAGGCGCTATCCAGTCCTACCAGGAGCAACTCGGGGTTAAGTGTTGAAGAGTTATGACACTGTTTTATACACCGTTTACTGATTTTATATGCTCAGGAAATGTTACTGTTTGATTAAACTATTCTCTCTGGACTTTAGACAAACACAAATTACATGGTTTACTAGTTTATTTAGCTTAGGAGCCCATTTTTCATATAATCATAACTTAATCAAGTAGTTTCTCTTCATCCAGTGCAGGTAACATAGTTACTGCCGCTGGTCCACAGACAACAATACATTGTGCTCGGTAACCAGAACACATCACACATAATATATACAGTATACTATGATAGACTACATTATTACTTAAAGGCTAATACACTTAGAGTTCACATCTAGAAAACAGCTTTACTGATTTAAGACTCTGCTCGCACATCCATCTACAGAGATAACGCACACCAGAACACCATATCTTAGTCAGAAGAGAGGCCACTGACCTTCGTTGTCATGGAAACAGCCAAGGTCCTATCTAAGGTATAAGAGAAACCCGCAACAGAGCTCGGAGAGCACTTGTTGAGGGAACGCCATTGAGGAAGGTTCAGTAATTTGCTCCCATTTTATATGCATATAAAATGTATTTTATGCCTGTACTCTGATTATTCCTGTAACCTTTATGCCTGTCAAAATAAATTCTTTTTTAGACAAATACTCTCTCTCTCCTTGGAGCACGTCTATAAGAGTTCAGGACTCTTCAGTGTCTTGCCCAGGGACACAACAACACATGGTGTGAGGAACCGGGATTCGAACCGCCAACCTTCCGATCGGGGGAAGACTGCCATTACCACTACACCACGCCCCACCCATTAGACTGGTTCCACTCTTATCTCTCTGACTGCACTCAATTCATTCAGCTTAAATCCTTCCGTTCCCAGTCTTCCCCCGTCTCCACGGGTGTCCCCCAAGGCTCTGTCCTCGGACCCCTCCTCTTCATCAGTTACCTCCTTCCTCTAGGTCACATCTTCCGGAAATACGGCGTCCATTTCCACTGTTATGCTGATGACACACAGCTCTACTTGTCAACAAAACCAAACTCCGCCCACCCACCCTCAATCCTCACCAACTGTCTCAATGAGCTAAATCACTGTTTTTTTAACAATTTCCTTCAACTAAAGTGACAAAACAGAAATCATTCTTGTTAGTACCAAAAACTATTTCAAAACCACAGAACATCTTCTCGTCCCCCTTAACAACTCTCTGCTATCCCCCTCCCCTCAGGTCAAGAGTCTTGTATCCTTGACACCACTCTCTCCTTCACTTCATACATCAACAATGTTACTCGGTCTGCCTATTTCCACCTCCGAAATATTAACCGTCTCAGTCCTTCTCTCACACCCCGCTCCACAGCCATCCTTGTGCGTCTCCGTCCTTCTCTCACACCCCGCTCCACAGCCATCCTTGTGCACAGTCTAGTGACTTCCCGTATAGACTACTGCAACTCCCTTCTCTATGGCCTCCCTAACAATATCTCTCCACAAGCTACAGATGGTCCAGAACTCAGTTGCCCGTGCCATCACTCAAACCTTCTCCTATAATCACATCACTCCTGTCCTGCAGCAGCTCCACTGGCTCCCGGTTAAATCACGCATTGTCTTCAAAATTCTACTTCTCACGTTCAAAGCTATCCACAACCTTGCCCCTCTTTATCTATCTGACCTCCTACAAATCTCCATCCCATTTCGCTCCCTCAGATCCTCCTCTTCACTACACCTCCAAGTACCCTCTGCCCGCCTCTCCACCATGGGGAGCAGGGCCTTCACTTGCTCTGCCCCTGACCTCTGGAACGCTCTACCACCAGACCTTCGAAACACCACCCCCTTTCTCTGTTCAAGACTGCTCTGAAAAAACATCTCTTTAGACTAGCTTATCATTAACTTTACTAAATGTATTTTATATTCTTTTGTATTTATATTCTTTATTTATTTTATATTTCAATTTGTTCCTGCCGATGTTTGAACTGTGTTTGTTTCTTGCTGTGAAGTGTCCTTGGGTGTCCTGAAAGGCACTTTTAAATCAAATGATTATTATATGTTTATTATTATTACATAAGTGTCGGGATGGGGTGGGGGTGTTTCGGTAGGCAGGGCACTAAGTTCTGTTGACAGAGTGGGTCGCCCTGCTTGTATAATGGTAGGGGAAACAGAGTATATTTGTTTCATGTGGCACGGTGGCACAGGTGGTAAAGCTGCCGCCTCTCGGCAAGAAAGTTGCCATATCAATCCCGGATGGGAGCCTTTCTGCGTGGAGTTTGCATGTTCTTTCTGTGCATGTGTGGGTTTTCTCCAAGTACTCCAGTTTCCTCCCACAGACCAAAAACATGTATGTTAGACCGATTGGTAACTCTAAATTGTCTCTAGGTGTGTGAGAGAGAGTGAATGGTTGTTTGTCTCGTTTGTCTCAATAACCGTGTTTCCATCCATTTTCATTTCGAAATTTGAGCTAATTTTTGAAATCTCACAAATATCTAAATACAAATTAATGCGAAGCAGAAGTGTTTCCATCAACTGGCTTGAATCGCATCTACCGGGCCACGCACAGCGTCATTACGTCAGACGTCAGCGTCATTACGTCAGACGTCAGCGTTACGCATGTCTACAGTAAACAGGAAGTAGCGGTTGAAAACAGAACCCGGCCACACATCTCGTCAAAATGGAGAGAATATTTCAGGTATGTGTTGCTATCGGGCAAGTTGTATTTATTCTGTCATGCCAACTAGTTTTAGCGATGTTACATGTTGTCCGGAGCGGAAACAGCTGATCAGTCACATGACGTGAATGTTCGCTACGGCAGAACTGAGTCGGCAAATCTGTTTCCATCTGTCGTTTTGCGCATCTGCTCATTTTCGAAGATCCCAAAAACCACCTCAAGCGAGCGTATAAACTTTTTGGCGAATTTGAGGAAGTAAATTCGCATTTTGCCGTTTCCATTAAGCTTTTCTGCTGCGATACTTCAAAATGCGCATCTAGAAACCTTGATGGAAACACGGCTTATGTGTCCCTGTGATGGACTGGAGACCTGTCAAGGTGTCCCCCACCTCTTACACAGTAGCCGTGTTTCCATCAAGGTTTCTAGATGCGCATTTTGAAGTATCGCAGCAGAAAAGCTTAATGGAAACGGCAAAATGCGAATTTACTTCCTCAAATTCGCCAAAAAGTTTATACGCTCGCTTGAGGTGGTTTTTGGGATCTTCGAAAATGAGCAGATGCGCAAAACGACAGATGGAAACAGATTTGCCGACTCAGTTCTGCCGTAGCGAACATTCACGTCATGTGACTGATCAGCTGTTTCCGCTCCGGACAACATGTAACATCGCTAAAACTAGTTGGCATGACAGAATAAATACAACTTGCCCGATAGCAACACATACCTGAAATATTCTCTCCATTTTGACGAGATGTGTGGCCGGGTTCTGTTTTCAACCGCTACTTCCTGTTTACTGTAGACATGCGTAACGCTGACGTCTGACGTAATGACGCTGACGTCTGACGTAATGACGCTGTGCGTGGCCCGGTAGATGCGATTCAAGCCAGTTGATGGAAACACTTCTGCTTCGCATTAATTTGTATTTACATATTTGCGAGATTTCAAAAATTAGCTCAAAATTCGAAATGAAAATGGATGGAAACACGGTTATTGACTGCTGGACATGTGCACTAGTGACCCCCTGTGACTGAAAAAGAAGAAGCAGGTAAAGGTAATGGATAGATATTTGTTTAATGTTTTTGACAATCTGTTGATTTTTGAATGTTAATCAGCTGACCATAGTTATTTTCACAGTTGCTCAGAGGGAAATTCACTTTAAAGTGGCTTCATTTGATCAAGTTCTTAGAAAAACTGTTCGTTTTATTACCGTATATTTGTCTGTTGTCCGTCGGATGTATACATAAAATTGAAGATAACCAGCAGTACGCCAATGTCCCCTGCCGCTGAGGGATTTGAATAGTGAATGCTTGTAGTTTTGAGTTTAGTTTTTCTGGACAGGAATTGAACAGGGAAAATGCACATTAGTGTTTTTGGTGTAAGATATTCAAGTGGGTAGGAGTTACACTGTGTAGAAGAACAGAGGAAGGTTTAATTGTTTTTGTTCGTCCCAGGCGATGGATCCTTGTGAACAGTGGAAGTGATTTTCTCCATCACCAGGAGCAAAGGCAAAGCCAGAGGGAATAATCTTTGACCATGCCAATCATTTGAGGAAACCATACTTTTAGCTATATAAAAAACAGATAGCATACTTTTCTAAAATGATAGGGGCGGTCGGTTTACATGTGTGTATGGCAGTGGCCATCTTGGATTCAGATGCAGACACCCAATTTTCAATAGTGACCTTTCTTACTTCTGGAAGAAGCTGCACACCAAAATGAAATTCTGCACATTGCTTACTTTTCATATTATCCAGCCCACATGGTGAGTGACAAGGAACAAAAAGTGCATCTTAACCACAGGCACAGGCTCTTTTTTGTTTGTTATGGAGAACAAACACGTGAATTTTACTGATGGCATTCTGAATGCAGAGATACCATGAAGAGATTCTTAATCCGATTTTTGTGCCATTCATCCACA